>PVKS010004979.1:0-36193 GCA_004027875.1 Aplodontia rufa
AATGATATTGCAGCCTTTGAAGGTAAATGGATGGCTATGGAAGAAATCATGCTGAGTAAAATCAGCTTAACCCAGAGAACTAATGGTCGATTGTCTCCACTCATCTGTGGAGGTTGGGACTAGACCCTGGTCAGTGAGAAAGTTGGTCTATTATCATATGTTAAATCCAGATAAGATATAATGCTATACCACATAATCCTTTTTTAGAGATATGGGGGGAAAGGGAAGGGAGGGATAAGGGTGGGTAACTGGGGGGGGGGGCTCTCCTGGGGGTAACTGTAATATCCAGAATCTATACACATTTGATATTATTTTGTTAAAAACTTGTATGGTTGTTCAAAAATAAAAAATTAAAAAATAAATAAATAAATAAAACAGGCTGGGGATGGGGCTCAGTGTTTAAGTGCCTTAGATTCAATCTTCAGTTTCCAGTGGCAAAAAAACAAAAACCAAAAAAAAGACTAGAAATTGCCTGATAAACTAAGTAGTTGGAAGTTGGATAAAAGGAAGAGTGGATTTTAAATTTTAGATAATTATCTGTTCCTAGTTATTCAAAATGCAACTGAGCCTATTTCAAAAGTCTTCATCCCTTTCTTAGAAGACTATACCACTGTACCTATTATTCAAAGTAATTTATAAAAGTGTAAAAATTAAAATTTGTAACTGTATTTTGGTAATAAAATAATGATTTATAAAAATAATAAATTATAATCTTAAAAATCAAGCTAAAATTTTCAATATTAAAGTTGGTTTTTAAAAAAAAAGAGTAAGCATGGGGCTGGAGTAGTGGTTGCATTTGCCTGGCATGCGCAAGAACACAAGTTCAAACCCCAGTATTACGTACACAATAAAGTGTCAGAGCAAGGAAGGCCACATGAAAAACGAAACAAAATTGATTCTCTCTCTCTCACTGTCTCTCTCTCTCTCTCTCTCTCTCTCTCTCCAAAAAAAAAAAAAAAAAAAAAAAAACCAGTAAGAAATAGAAACTGGTTTGGTTTGGTGATACCTAAATAGAACTTCTTTTCCTGATTCTATACTGGGGATTCTGAAGTGAACTTTGCTAATGACCCCAACACTTAGCAACTTAAGATTGGAGGCATTCTTTCAACTTTCCCACTATTCCAAAAAACCTTTAGTGATGCCATTTTTCTATTTCTAGCAATCAACAGGTCTCCTTAAAAGACACAAAATAAGCAACAAATTGAATAATAATTGCTATATAAATTGCTGTATTTCATGCAGGCATGTTAGGAAAGTACTAAGTCATGAATTCATGATAGCTACAGCCTGGCAATTTTGTATATGTCTACTATAAAAATCTGAAAGAAAAAAGAAGTGATCTGAAAACTCCCAGCAGGAATACAGGAGGGCTGATGGATAAGCAGGCATGGTACAGATTACAAACAATAGTAAGTTATCTCTGTTTATCCTCTGCTTAAGAAACTTTTGTAAAGGAGGCAGTGATGCTGTTTCTGAAACTATGCTCATCCTCCTAAGCCGCCTCATTTCTTTCCCTGTTCAGCTCTCTTAAAAAGAAAATAGTATGAATAACTCAGTGTTCCCATGCCTCATCTAAACATGGTTTCTACAATACCATCTATTTCATTCAGCTGTTTGTACAAATGGATAGACTGCTACTCTCTAATATTGTCTTGGATTATCGACATTTTGTTATCAATTATGCTTTGGTCAGTTAGCCTGGTCTCCCGAAAGAAGATTCTTAATCTCCAAATCCGAGATCAACAATAAAACAGTGATATTCCTATGAAGTTCTCAATTCTCCCATTACTCACTGTACATGTCACACTGTCACAACATTATCTTTTAAAACAAGGAGTAAGAAGTTGCATTTGAAACATGCCTTGCTGTTTTAAGCCTGAACATTCAGTCATAAGCATCTCCTCACATTAGACAAGTATAGCCATAGATGTCTGTCCAAGGCATGGTATCCTGCAAATTTAAGTGGGTTATGGGAAGGTTTGTTTCACCATCTACCCTTATTACAACTAGACTATTTTCATATTGGTGAATAATACATGTAAGAGCCAGAAAAGCTCCTAAAGGAGATGGGGTGTGTTTACTTAATAAAATCCATGCCTTTTAACTTTAAAGTTGAAATTCTGGGTTTAATCACTGGCTATTGGAACAATTATCTCAAATTACTTAATCTCATCTGCCTCCGTTTCTTTCTCTGTAAATTGAGGAATAGTAGAGTATCAAAGCTTATTTCAAAAAGATAATTCACATAAAGTCCTTAGCATCAGTCCTAACAAAGAGAATCAATAAACATCAGTATTCTTTTTATCATCAAGTCCCTACTCATTAATTTGCCTGACATGCAACATTAAACACAGTGTCTCAGCACTTTGCCAAGAAAATTAATGGATACAAAGATGTCAGTTTCTTACCTTAATGATTTTAGATTTGTGATGGAAAGACAAATTTTACTGTCATGTTCAAATATCATCCATTTATGAAAAATTCTAGAATTTAGAAATTCCCAAACACAAAAGTTAAACAAACATTATGCACTAGGTTTAAGATATGCTACACAGAGATTAGAAGACCTAATTAAATAACACAGACAAGACTGATCTGGAACCACAGATCAGTTAAATCCCAAAATAGAGACTACATTTTGTTCATCTATTAACCCCATCATGTGCTTTAGTGCTAATGGAATGAATACTTGCCTCAAAAGTTCCACAAAAACCCCCAGGATCTTTCAAGTAAACACTGAGTATACCCTTAATTGGTAACTCTGAGTAATGACAGGTATATCTCCACAACTTTTTCATGATGCCCTCTATAATTTTTCTCAGGTACTTGTAATGTGACTCCTACGCACCCTGAGTATACACAGCTGCACACTGAGAACCAGGCCAGGCGATGATAAGCAGCAGACTTGAGAGACTGGAGACCAAATACAAAACCTTGCACCACACCTGGAACAGGCTCGCCTTAACATAAAAAGTTAACAGACAATCACCTGAATTTCAGACGCAGCTCCAGCCAACAGTCATCAATTTGACTTTGCTTGGGTATGTGAGGAGGCACAGGACAAACACTGTTTTGTTTTGGTTTTTGTTTTGTTTTGTTTTGTTTTCCCGCTGTTGCTGTTTTGTTTTATTTTTTTTTCCTACAAGAGGTAAGACGGGCTGGAGCAGTGGCTCGGCAGTTACAGCAGTTGCCTGGCATGCGGGAGTACTCAATTCAAACCCCAGCACCAAGTACACAACACAACGAAGTTTCCAAGGAATGAAAGTCACAAGTAAAACTAAATTTAAAAAATTGCTTCTCTCCTTCTCTCTCTCTCTCCTTGTCCCCTCTTTCTTAAAAAAAAAAAAAGAAGAAGAAGAAGAAGAAGAAGAAGAAGAAGAAGAAGAAGAAGAAGAAGAAGAAGAAAGACTTATTCTTAGGAATTATGCACTATAGCTTTTTAAAAAAAAACCTGGCTCAAAAAAATACCATACTTTTTATTCCGTCTGAAAACAAATCAACTATATAAGAAATCCCTAAGTCAGCATATCTACTGTTTTGCATTTGAATTATGTTGTCAAGTTCAAAACAATGAAGCAAAACTAAAATCATTTAGGCATGTAGCAATTAAGAGCCCAAGGAATAAAAGAAAAGAGAAAGGAAAAAGCACCACTTAGAAAAAACTGAAATAAAATCATCCCGCTTACAAGCCTATTCCTCTCCAAAGATTTTCACCTGCATGGGATACTTAGAAAGACTCATGCACAGTGTAATTTTATATCCATTTCTGGTTCCATTTCTGTACTGAAATATTTATAGAGTGCTCCATGTTTCTGGAGTAAATTATACCTAGATCTTGGTAAAGCTAAAATCACTTAAATTACCTTTTTTGCTCAATTATTTGGAAGAATGGAGAAAGAAAGCTTGACAGAATAAAAAGATGTATTAAGCAATGGCCATTTCAGGGCTATAATTGCATAGCTTAGTGGATATTGATGCCTTGAGGGCTATATGCAGTCACCACAGCTATTTTTACCAAAGGCTTCAAATAAAATCCAAATCAATTTATGTTATGTGAATATACACATTATACTTGAACATGAAGGTTCATAAGCCAAGTATTCCACTGGTTTGTATGTTAGGAATACACATAAGCAGCACAGAAAACAGAAGCATGGTACTATGTTAAGCATACTATTATGGATACGTTCCCAAATGAATCAGATACTCCAAATTCTAGAAATATTTTTATGATATGTGATGAGTTCAGAACAGATTCCAAATCTGAAATCATTGATATGGCCTGAAGCTGTCCCCAGTCCAGACTCAGATGTTGAACCCTGAACCCTCAATGTGATCGTATTTGGTTCTCTAAGGACAAAACTAAGGTTAAATGAGAGAAGGATCCTGATCTGATAGGATTAGTGTTCTTATAAGAAGTGACAGAGCAAAATCTCTCTGTCAACTGTGCTAAGGAAAGGCCATAACCAGAAGGCAGGCAGATACAAGCCCTCACTAGAAACTGACCCTGCCTGACCTTGATCTGAAACTTGTGGCATCCAGAACTGTGAGCAAATAGATTTCAATTGCTTTTAATGCACCCAATCTATGGCATTTTGTTATGGTGGCATATACAAGCTAAGACAATCACTATTAGTATGACTTTGACCTGGGAACCCAGGAGAGTCCTGTTCCAAATATTACTGTGAAGCATTGCATGTGAAAAGTACTCAGCAATTCAATCTTATATCAAAAGTATGATAACTTTTATATGATAATATACATACACACATGTACACACACACACACAACACAGTTCATGAATGCCTTTGTGGGCACTACTTCTACTTTTCAAACCATGAAAGAAATAATGGGGGAAATTTCACAACAAAAGACAAATCACCAACTGTTGCTGCAATGTGAGATGCTTGACTATGAAGGCTCTACAGCTGCCCAAGTCCAAGTTGATTACGGTTGAACTGAGCAGTTGGAACTTGAGCTTGCAGGGTAATGTTCCACATAATTAGTTTTAACTTAGAAACCGCTTCCACAATAATATATGATTGTATCCCTCAAGAGAATTATTTCAATTATTTGTCACTATGTAAAATTGTTTAAGATTAACAAAAGCTTAATTTATGACAGATCAAAAAATTATTTTTAAACAATTAGTAACATTCCTGTATAAACTATAACTACTTATTTAACAATGCTATACCATTTAATTGAAAACTTAAGATTTATAGAAAACATACAATGCCAACAAATATTTTAAATGACATATGTTGGGGAAAATCAAATGTAAATAAAAATGACCAGATTAGAAACAAAATTTCATCTACCTGTGAAGTATAACATCTGCCATCATTCATATCATATATTATCAGAAATATCAGATTTATCAGAGACCATAAAATAGGATAAAGTACCATACCTAATTTCATCTAATTATCACCAAACACATGATGTAGTTTTGATTCATATTTCACCAACTGTGATATTGGTCCTAGAATATTATGAATTATCAGTTAAGAAATGGTACAATAAATGACACTGGTTGTGTGACGGTAAAATATATATATTTCAAAAGAGGGAACTAGGAGTATTGTGACCAAATGAAAAGACAGTGCAATAATACAAATAAGAAATAAGAAACGCTGTTAATGAATAGCAAAAAGCAGGATATAGAGAAAGAAACATGTATTTGAGTAGCAGAATTTACTCTATCCATGAACCAACCGGCCGTGAGGCTGTGAGAAAGGAGAGTTAAGAATTACTCTAACGCAGATTTCTAATCTAAGTAGTAATAAGAAGTAAAATTTCCTATCAACCAAGAGCAAGATTATTCTAGAGGCTTGGTTAGACACATTACACACACATAAATATATGCAAATTGCCCTATGTTTCTGCTTAATAACGCCATTGTTTCATACATCCCTCCCTAGTAGCTGACTGTGCACACCATTTGCACAATGAGAGAATTAGATGTTAACAAATGGCAGGGATGACACTGTGTGCTAACACTGTAATTCTAATGCCCCAACACAAACAAACTAGACCACCATTTCGGTAAGAAAGCAGGACTGCCTACATGGAGCCTGGAGATAAGAATTGATTTTGCAATAGAAATTATTTATGTTTCTTTCTTATCTCTAAACAAAACATTTCAGCAGCAAGTCAGAACCATCTTCTATAGCACTAATTAGCAACGTAAATCTCACCACGAGCAATGCTAAAAGACTGTATTGTTTGTCACTATACAAGGGAAATAGAATTTCTGACACTTTATTCTCCTAAAAAAAAATACAGCATCTTTAATAAATCATATTAGGAAGTGGAGATTCCAATTTTACCATAATAACACAACATAAAAAGCCTTAAACAGGAGGTAAAAACAAACTCACTCTAAGAATTAACAGCAGAAATAAAAAATTCTCACTCATACTAGAATTACAAAATCTTGGGTTGTCAAGTGATGCTCCCCTTTGCAAAATCTAAAATATATCCATACTCCAGGTAACACTAGCCCAATAGAGATTGCTTATAAAAGTTTTCCAATGTCCCTACTAGGATATGTAATTACAGGCTGCTGCTCTGTAACCAACTGATGAAATCTAACAGATTTTCATGTAGCAAGGCATCTGTAATATTATAAAAATGTACTCATAAATATTGCCCTGTCTTGAACCTAACAGATTTTTTTATTGCTTTTCAGTGGTTAGTATGTGTTTTACCCCTTTACTTTATGATCCTCTTACCCTCATTAGAAACTATTTATCTAGCCAGGCATGGTGGCACACGGGTGGCACACACGTGTAATCCCAGCAACTCGGGAGGCAGAGGCAGGAGGATCATGAGTTCAAAGTCAGCCTCAGAAATTTAGGCCTTATGCAAATTAGCGCAAACCTGTCTCAAAATAAAATAAAAAAGGGCCTGGGGATGTGGCTCAGTAGTTAAGTGCCCCAGGTTCAGTTCCTGGTTCAAAAAGGAAGGAAGGAAGGAAGGGAGCGAGGGAAGGAGGGAAGGAAAGAAAAGGAAAGAAAAGAAAAGTATTCACCTATTATCAGATAATAAAATCTCTATCAGTTCATGCAACATTTGTAACAGGTATTTTGTAAGTATGCCCAGTATATTAAAAAAAAAATTAGTCCGTGCTAATGAATGACTCTTTGCTAACACTAGGTCAGTGGTGCAAGCCTTCCTCTACAACCTGCAACTCCCTATATATGTGACACTGACAGAACACACATTTCTTTGGAAGAATCTTTTTAAAAATTACATGAGGCAGGGCAGAGAAAAACATATCCTCAGTCATCAAAAATGACCCAGGCCTTCTTTGTAAAGAAATTATGACTTCTGAAGAAGAAAATCAGAACCAGAAAAGCAGCACTGAGATAACCTTCCACCCCGATCACCCAAAGCATGGTAACTAAAGTTACTCTTCTTTGTCTGTATAAATAGTTACTGACTGCAGACAAGAACACATTCTGCTGCGGCAGCCTAACTCCCTAGGGAAGTGGGAATGTTTAGCTAAGGAGTCCACAAGAATATCAAATATCCATCCACAAAAGCAGTGGACTGCAATATGCATATAACGTCCTCTATCCAAGCAGCACAGCTATTTGATTGATTATAAGATTCTGACCATCTGAAAAGCATTCTGAACAAGTGTGACTGACCAATTGATGACAACTGAAGCACATAAAGGAACAGAAGCCTGAAAATCCTCAGAATCAGTAAAGCAAAAGCATCAATGGACCAGATGTTTTATAACATAAAATCCTACTGATAAATTCTTCTGTCCCATTATGTAGAGGTGAAATAAAGTTTGCTCAATGTATTTTCATTAAAAAGAGAACTGGGTGTAGAAAAACCATGCTATGAACATGTTATTAATCTTTTTCAATAAAACCACATATCCTGAAAAATTACTGTATCAGGTATCTTTTTTAAACCCCCATCAAAAGTATGAATTTCATTCTGGCTTTTCCAAATAGAATTTAATCATACTCTACACATTTCATCAATAACATGAAAATGACACACAATATGATATAAAAGAAAGCTATCCTCTTTTTATCATATCTAAATAAAAGTATGTAATTTAAAAGTATCACTTATAAAGAGGAAAAGATAGCATAAAATGTCAAGAATTTCAACTCAAAGTAACAAGATCATATAAACTGAACATATTCATCTACATGCAATAGCTTTGCCAAAATTACCAGTGTAGTTTTTATTAAGTTACAAATTTAAACCAGTGGATCTTACAGTGTTTGAAAATAAGCAATGGAACAATAAATTATGTTGTTCATTGATAATCTACTGGAGTTTATCAGCACATATATATTTAAATGGATTCCCCAAAAGTAAGTTTCCTTTTGTTTAAAAACAAATGTTGAAAAGGATGAAAAGTCTAACATTTAAAAAAGAAGTTTTTAACTCTGGCACTCTAAGTGCCAGTAAATTAACATCTTGAGAAAGAAGATCACTCACTCAACAGCTGTTTGCTGAATGTCTTCTGAGTGCCAGGAGTGTTAGGTACCCTGTTCGGAAGGAGCTCCGAGACATCAAGGAAGTCATACAAAGACAAAATCAGTCCAGGAGACACAGTCAAGGGGTGACCTGCCTATCACACACGTATTGAAGACCCCCATAGTACTTGACACCGACAGTCTTACAGGTTGGAAGGATGATGGATAAATACCCTGTCTTCTCTTTCCTAGAAATACCAGCTACAGTGGTGGACTATCTATGGGAAGACTGTTACCATTATCTCTCATCCACAAAGACCCAAGGGCTATAGCCACATGAGTAACTTCACAATCAATTCCCTGTATTTAATCAGTCACATCACTAATCTGCATTACTTGAAAATCACATCATTAAATAAGTATCTAGCGATTGATCGTCCATGTTGGATCTTCTAATGATGGAATTCCTAAACTTTACTTAAGAAAAACACATACAGTTACACTTCATTTACTCAGCTACCTTAAATATTTGGAAAACATTTAAGAACTTGAAAAGTAGCAAAACAGTACATTAAAAGTAGGCAAAATAAATGTCAGCAACTGCTCCCTAAAACAACATACACAGGACAGTCCCAAACACACTCAAAATCTATCTACATTTATTTTGGAAGTAAGTCTAATAAGCAAACTAGAAAACATGGAAAGAGTGAGCAGAGACAAGTGGACCCCTTGTAACAGGTCACAAAAGACAGGAGAGAGGAGTAAACAGTGAGAAGAAATGAGAACACAAAATGCATAGTCTGAGATACTCAATGCAGAGCTGATAGTAAGGTAAGGGCTTAAAAGATGGGTATTCTCTTACTTTGCTTTTTCCTTTCCTATTCAGCTTGAAAACTGCTTGTAAGGAGTAGTTTAAATAGCACTTACTGGTCCATCAATACTTGGAATAAGGGACATTTTTCCCCCTTACAGAAGAACACAATAATGATGCACAGAGGGGGCAGGAAGTACATTTAGAGGAACGTGAGTTCGGGTTTCCTGCTACAATGTTCTTTAATCTTTAAGGAATTTGTTTTGCCAGGCACGGTGGAGCTCGCCTGTAATCCCAGCAACTGGGGAGTCTGAGGCAGGAGAATCACAAGTTCAAGCCAGCCCAAGCAACTTAGTAGGACCCTGTCTTGAAATAAAAAATAAAAAGGGCTGAGAACATAGCTCAGTGGTAGAGTGGCCCTGGGTTCAAATCACAGTATCACAAAAAATAAAAGAAAAAGAAAAACTAAAGAAGTTGTTTTGTTTGATGTTTGCTTGTTTCTGCTAACTACTTATACTTAAAACCCTTTCAAATACCATTCTGGGAATACCGGTATTTTGAAAAATATGAAATAGTGCTGTTATGATAAGTGTAATTAAAATGCTGCTGACAGCCAGTACAGGAATTTTAGATCTCACAGTTCGTAACAATGGGTAACAGCAAAGTCACTCCTGTGGAGAAGACTATCTTAATGAACAAATCTCAAACCTCTGCTTGTAAAAGATGCAGCTCCTGACTGTGCTAGCAGATTCCTCTGGCACGGAGCTCACATTCAACAGGAGTGCATATTCTTAGACATTTACTCCCTCTTTTCTTTAGACTGTGGCACAATTTCATTGTTTTCTAAATGGTATAAATATTTTCAGGGTTATTTACAGGTAGCCAGGAGGAAATTTATTTCCAGTTTTTCACGTTTTGTTCCCTAAATCCTCACACTGACCTCAGGGCTGTTAAGCTCCCTCAGCAACCAACTGCATCATTTCCACCACTGCCTGAGGAGTTTACTATTGCAAACACTGCAGTCACATTATCACAGGCTATTTCCTCAGAACCGGCAGAAAAGAAGTCTCCAAAAATAGAGATGAAAATTTGAACGCTGCTGTCCTGTACCTGAGTAAATTGTGGTGTCCATGGATCTAATTTGCAAAGGTTAAACTTACAACTGCTAAAGCCTGATGTTACCCACGCTGTAAAGTTATACAAGCTGTAAGTGAATCCCATTTTTTAGGAAAAGCTGGCCTCAGGAATATAGTCAATTCTCTTAGTGGTTCTATTTCAACATTAATCAAAACACTGAAAGATAGTTCAAGAGATTTAATCTCCACCAATAACCGCTATAATTGTGATACTGCTCGCTCAATAACCAGCAGATAGGTTAACTCATGGAAAAAAAAAAAACACTTGATGTAACATGGCTGATGGCATAAACATGTTATCATCATAGTTATTCCATCCTATAGCAAATTTTTTGTTTTTGAATAATAGCTACATGGCCCTAAACTGATGGCTAAGGCCCAAACGGAAATTAACACATAAATAAAAATATAGGACTATTAGGGTAAACAAACTGTGGTATATTCATATAATGGAATGTTATTTGGCAACAAAAAAGAATGATGTTCTGATTTTGCTATAACGTGGATCAATGCTGAAAACATGCTAAGAGTAAATATCCAAAAGGCTGCACTTACATGGATTCCATTTAGATGAAATGTCCAGAATGGCAAATCCACACAGACAATAAAGAAGCAAGGGGAATGGGGAATGGGAAGTAGCTTCTAATGGGTACAGAGTTTCATTTTAGGATGATGAAATTTTCTAACTTTAGATAGCAATGATAACTGCAAAACTTTATGAATATAAACCACTGAAATGTACATTTTTAAAAGAGTATATTCTGTGAATCCTATCTCAACACAACTGTTATTTTTTAAAAAAACTGATGAGATAAAAGACACTGCAAGGGGCTGGAGCAGTGGCTCAGCAGTTACAGCACTTGCCTAGTATGCACAAAGACAGGGTCGAACCCCAGCACCACATGTACAAGGAAGTGTCAGAGCAAGGAAAGTCATGTGAAAAACTAATTAAAATTGGTTCTTTCTCTCTCACACTGTCCCTCTCTCTCTCTTAAAACAAAAACCCCATAATCAGAGTTCTTTAATACAAGAGGACTTAATTCCCAGCCACATTTATTAGCACTTGAATTTTATCAGTGTCAGCTCATCTTTATATCCTGGATCTGTCTATTAAGCCTATAAAAGTGTTTCACTTTCACTGCTTAATCTCACAAATACAATCTCCTCTTACAAAAAATAAAAACAGGACTAACTGCAATAAGGGGCTAAATCCCATGGTGCTGGTCTTTGCTAATAAAGTGCATTCTATTATCAATCCATCTAATGTAATCTAATAACAGACAATGCCAAGGAAATCTTAGGTCATCCAAATATTCTGCAACTGCAGAAAAAAATAACAGGTAGTATTTAATTCACAATCAACTACAAAGTAAAAATTTAGGTACACCTATTACTTTGTAACTAGTGACAATTAGTAGTCAATGATAACAAAAATGTTTTCAATGTGAATACTCACCTTGTTTCTTTTAACCCTTCTTTCTGAATGACTTCCAGTATCTGCTTTGCTGTCATTGGTGAGTTGGGATGTTTTTCTAGTGCCTAAAAGATAAAAATAAACATAAGATTTCTAGATTACCGCATGAAAGTATACAAAATGAAAATATGTGTGAATCATGCAGTTTTTAAAGTTTATAAGGGGAAGGGGCTTTTATGTCCAAGTTAAGTTCCCATCACATGGCTCAAGTCTCCAAAAGGAGAATGTAATTTTTTCTGGACTTTTAAAAATTGGCAATTTCTGCAACATGTAGGGGCCATTCTTCAGAAAGTGTCACAAAGACATACACGCCAAAAAAAAATGTGAAACCTAGAGAAACCAAGTCAATAAATGTAGATAATTTCCTTTATGTGAAAAATTGCTAATATTTTATGGTTAAAGTGAGGTCTTCAGGCTATTAAAATTTTTTTCTAAGTTCCCAGGACCCTGGAAACATATAGCCTGATTGCTACCAATAGCATATAACAGATGCTGGTCAGAACAATATCATGGAATTCATAGTTGGTGATTAACCTTGTTTATATTTTAAAAAATGAAAAAGAAGACAAAACCTTCATGGCTAAAATGTTGAAATAAGCATACAGGAGCCAAAGTCACTCATTGCTATGTGTTTTCCAGTTCAGCTCAGTTTCCTTTCTTTTGCCTTTTCCAATTAATTTCAAGTAAATCCTTTCCTCTTTCCAATAAGCCCTTCTCAGTTTCATGACCTCAGTTCAACTTTCTTTCCTCTTCTTCCCTACTTACTCTTTGAGGAAGGGGGTTTATCTTAAACGAAGGGCACGGGAACACATGAGAAATACTGCATTATTTCCACAGGCATTAGACCATTAGCCTTAGTAATCAGGTTTCTTTATTGATCCAGGGACCTAACTCCATGCAGTGGAAGCCCACACTGCTCACCCATGGACCCCAGGAACCACCCCTGGGCACAAGAAACAAGTCTCCACAAATCTTCACGATTGCCTCCTTCAAGTGTAAACGACACCTGACTATGTACGCTATGCTAGAGCTTCGTGCACAAGTCATGGCAACATGCAACTTAAAGATACTTGAGTTCTGGTTTACAATGATTTACTGGAAGTATTATAGCTATTAAGAATTAACAAGGTCACCCTAAAAGGCCTCGCAGTCCATTCAAAACAGTTCTGAGATCTCTTCTATCATTGGCAAAGGTTCTGTAGGTCAAGGGCCTCTGAGGCACATACAGCCTGCTCCTCCTCACATTCAGGCTGCTTCCTATTCTCCCCTTTCCAGTTCCCAGGCAATTTCCCCCCTCTCCCAAACTTGACCAGTCCCTTACTCATAGCTGGTAAGTTCTTTAGAGGATGCACATATCTGAGCCACACTGGGAAGAGCATGGCAACAAGCATGTCCACAGGGAAGAAGGAAAATAGTCTTCACAGAGGACACGGGAGAGCTGCACTGAAAACTAGGAAAGGGGATAAAAGAACTAGGCAAAGCTGCACAGGGAAGAGGAGTGAGGGACAAAAACATTGGAAAAAAGGCAATAAGGAAACTGTATAATAAAGTTGAAAAGGGGGAAAGTGTTAATCACATAGAAAGGGAGAAAGACATGAAAACAAAAAAAATAGCTAACAGAATTTTCAAAAAAAGAGGAACTGTATGTAGAACAGTGTGTAATTATGAATTACTGAAAGGAGAGGCTATGGTCACATGTACTATATATAGAGCGGGCATCACCCCAGTGAGAAGTGATGCTGGGAACACCAATGGTCTCTCATAAAAGATATGGGTAGAAGGTCAATAGACACAGACACACACTAAGCAAGCAAGGATGAGGGGAAGGGGAGAGGTACAGGATGGCAGAAAGGGAGGAGGAGGATAAAAAAGAGGAAAATTGAGCTGAACTGGGAAGGTCTAAAGGCAAACTGATTCAATCTAGAAAGGGCCAAAGAAGAAACTCCAAGGAACTGGACAATATTTTAACAAAAATTTGGGTGCACTTGAAAGTGGGGTTACTCACTGTGGAGGATTCCCTGTTTCTCTTCCTGAGTACAGGCCCCTCAGCACACCTGGGCAGCTCCTCCCAGCAATTGAGAGAATTTGGATAGCCCTGTCCCCTTCTCTATGACATCACATCCTACTCTACAAAGGAAGTAAAAGTGCCAAGAATTACATCATGAAGTGGAAGAGAGGCAGGAAGGAAATGAGGAAGCCACACGGATACCAGAAGCCACCCTCAGTTCCTGCAAGACAGAGAAAGGAGACAGAGAAGGACAGGTTCCTGGGTATGAACAAGTTGTGCTGAGTTCTAGCTATGTACACACTAGAACAAAAGATAGAGAAATTACCTGCACAAAATACAACATTGATACCATCAAAATGATGTGACACTCAGCAGAGACATGAACAGACTCACACGCAGTCATACTCTAAAACATCAGAGTGGACTGAGGAGAAGACACTGTCAAGTACAAGGGCATCCTTAGCTCACAGGTGCAAACACTAGATAGAGCACTGCCCATTTTGCCAATAAACTTTTGGCTGTGAGGCACTCTTTGGCCTTCTTGTTGACTTGTTTTGGGTATTTTAGCTATATGGGCAAAAGTTTTTTGAATTTTTATGCAAGCAATTCCATCAGTATTTTCCACCAGCTTCTACTGTTTGAAAGTATCAAAAATTCTTTTATCCAATGAACATGCAAATATCTACAAATGTTTCTCTCAGGTATCTTTACATACTTATTTTTTTATTTCTTGTGAAATTGATATTTTTATGCAAAGGTGAAATATTGACTTAAATCCCCATTTCCTAATAAAAGACACATTTCCCCACTGGTATGTTTCACTGGCTAATGAAGCATCCTCTCCCATGTATAAATACTAGGATGATGAAAAGCTCTCAAAATGTGAAACCTATATATAAATGTGGGAACCCAATTTATGAAACATACAAATAGACTTGTTCATGTTGAGCTGGAGACGTGAAAGTTCCAAGCCCCCATACTTAGGCTAAAGGCACACCTGGGACTCCTCAGGATCTCAAAATTGCATACCACTGTCCTTGTGGCTTATCCAGGGATCCCTCTGGGTTCCACTGATCTTTCATCCTATCACCGTATCAGCACTATACTGTTGTAACTGCTGTCACACCATAGCACACACATCACTCTGAACAGGACACGGCTCTCATTATTCCTTCTTATGTTTCTGATTATTCACTTATTTATTGTTCCACATGAAACTGAAATTGCCTAAAATATCTGATTAAATCTGGAAGGAATTTATACACATTATTCCATTTAAGACTAATTTTAAAATTGATAATGACCTCTATTTTTTGTAGGCACTATGAATAAACTTTTTACTGTAAAATTTTCCCATTTTATTGTTAATGCATAAAAAGCCATACCTATAATAATTATTATCTATATGAATATCTAATTGAATTGTTAATACTTCTAATTGTACAAAAGAATTTTTTTGTTATTTTTTTAAAAAGAGAATCAATTTTATTTTTTGTTGCTCCAGTACGTGATGCTGGGGTTCGAATTTGCATCCTCACACAGGCAAGGTAAGCACTGTAACCACTGAGCCACAACTGAGCCCCAAGAATGGTATTTTTTACAACTGATGTGAATTTCATCTTCTTTATAATACTTGCTTTATTTCTCTTTTCTACATATTTTGGCTAAAATTATCTTTTCTAGTTTATGTCAAAAAATTTTTGCTGAATATTTGAGCTAATTTATCATTTGTTTCCTCAAAAAGAGGTCGCTAACATTACTGCATTTTGCTAAGGATAAGTTATAACCAGAAATATCAGGATAAGCACTGACAAGAGAAGAGTGTAATCAGAAACCACTGGTCAGACATCACTGTCTCTTCTACACAAATCAGTCTGTGCCAGTGTTCAATCTTCACATAAAATGCCCTTTCTTTCTTTGTACAATGGTCCGTTCTATGGCAGAGCTATATTTGTGACTCTACTTCATTCTCACTCTCCAGGAGTTCCCTGTGTCTCTCAAATCCTTTCAGTTCTCAGCTACTTAATTTCTTTCTTCCATGACACTACTGCAGGAAAGCTTTCAAATTCAACACCGCTCTCCAAAAACAGGAACTCCCCATGGCCAGGGACACAAAGGATACACATCATCAGCTACTTTCCTAGTATTAGGTCTTCTTTTTTTCCCCACAAGAAATGAACAATTGTGCAGAACTGGCAAATTCACCACGAGTTCAACTTCTTGACACTTATATCTAAGCCTACGTCAAAGACATTTAAACTCATGCAACTGGGGCGAGACAGACTCCGATATTATCCCCAACCCCTGTTATGCACATCCCCAGCATCATAGCTAAGAGAGGGCAGTGCTGGTGTGGCAAATCATTTCGGACACAGGCCACGTGAAAAATGTGTCTTTCTGGGGCTGGAGTGGTGGCTCCGTGGTTACGGGGCTTGCCTGGCATGCGCAAGTGCATGAGATCAAATCCCAGCACCCACGTACATAGCTAGGTGTCGGAGCAATGAAAACCATGTGAAAAACTCAATAAAAATTGATTCTCTCAGTCCCTGTCTCTCTCTCTCTCACTGTCCTTCTCTCTTTAAAAAAAAAAAAAGAAAAAGAAAAAAAGAAAAATGTGTCTTTCTTTGTATCAGGTTCAGTCTCTAAGTACTTTTCTGATCCAGGAACACTGGCTCAGACATTTTAAGATTACTCAGGAATTCCTTAGTACCTCTTAAACAGAAAACTCACTTTAAGTGTCTGTAAGATAAACACATTAAACCAGTGTTCACTTCAAGGTGAAAATTTTGGACCTCCAGGTCCTAAATAAAACTTTCAGAAAATGCTTACATATTTGATTGCAAAAAAGAAAAAAAAATCTGTACAATTTAAAAATCATTTCAGTGTTTGCATTTGTGAAATACTAAATGGATATCTATAACCAGCCTGTCTCCTTTTTTCTAACTTACTGTGTTAGAATCCATACTTGCAGTTCATTACTCTTACATGTTTAGATGTTTAGGGCCTTATGTCCTAGGTAAACAATTACTGGATTATAACAACAATAACCCATTATATAGCTCTCCACAATTACAGAGTGCTTTCACACAACATGTAGTATTTCATTTGCTTTCCCACAACATGTTATTTTATTGAACCCTCACAATTCCATGAGATGCACAGAAGTGGTATTATCAACAGTCTATGAGATATACAGAGCTGAATTAATTGGTCCAGGGCCATAAAGCTAGTAAGTGGGTGAAGAGAACTTGTATACATGATGTTACTGATGATGGTAATGTTTAGCTACAAAAAGCAGTTAATAGTTACCAGACAGCATCTATGTGCTAAGACCTTATTAAGAGCTTTGCAGTGTTACAACAGACTCCAGAATTCCTATATATATAACATTTCCTATTTCTATTACTCTTGAAAGACCTCAAAGCTCTGGATCATTTTGATGAAACATGAATTTAGATCTCATGGCAGTGTTCAGATGAGAAAATAAATCACATAAAAAGTTACAGCACCTTGCAAGCTGCCCAGTGTTTATAGTTAACCTAGGTGGTTCTATACTGTCAGCATTTGTGGTTACTAATTAAAGGGTTAAAAATGATACTTAAAATTTCCATTCTATTTGAATGCATTTTTACTGGAAAATTGTATGCTATAGAAATATTCACGATTGTGTGAGTTGACAGAGAAAATAGCACTGTAATAGCCCTGAGAATCAGACCTACTACACACAAAAACCAAACCCATTGAGAAGGTAATGTGCCCCAAGGTGGTGCAGCCAGAGATAGGACTAGCCCACTGAACACTGGAGTCTGCTCCTTCTACAAAATTTAACTGCTCATCATGAGCCCAGGTCTTTTACAGAAATGAAGAACCTATAAGCAAGATATGATACATAGGATGTATTTTTAAACCCCACTATACAGCAATCTCTCTCTCTGTCTCTCTCTCTCTCTCTCTCTCTGTGTATGTGTGTGTGTATAACTATTTTTAAGAGAGAGGGAGAGAGACAGAAACAACCTTATTTTTTCAACTGGCCTTCTTTTCTCCGACATTTAGTTGTGTGCATGTTGCTGGGGTTCACACCCGGATTCCTGTGCCTGCCAGGAAAGTATTTTAACCACTAAACCACCACTCTCCAGCCCTGCAATCTCACTTTTTTTTTAACAGAAAGAGGGAAAATGAGAGAGAGAGAGAATCAATTTTATTTAATTTTTCATGTGGCTTTCATTGCTCCTACACTTCGTTGTGTACGTGGTGCTGGGGTTCGAACCCATGTCCAAGTACATGCCAGGCAAGCGCCATAACTGCTGAACCACAGCTTCAACCCCACAGTCTCAGTCTTAAGGATAATCAGATGGGGGTAGGAGTGGTGGCTTGGCGGTTATAACACTTGCCTGGCATGCTCAAAGACACAAATTTGGAGCCCATTACCATGTACAGGATGAAATGTTGGAGCAACCAAAGCCATGTGAAAAACTAAATAAAATTGACTCTTCCTCTATCCTTCTCTCTTTAAAAAAAAAAAAATCAGACATTTTCTTGAATTTTCAGATAAACTATATGTTTGCTCTATAACACCTGACAAATTGTCAATTAATATAACCGTTTAATGATGTTTATCCTGCTATACTTCAATCCTCATGAAATTAAGGGCCTTAGTTCTCATTTACATCTATATCCCCAGACTGTAGCATTGCTAAATAATCTCTAATAAATAAAGACAGAGGTAATTCTCATTCATTCTGTATTTGGAATTTTTATAGAAAAATGAAGGTTGTGAGCTTCAGAATCAGATGAACCAAGAAGCCCTATTTATTAGCTGTCTAATGTTAGATAAGATATTTAACCTCCCCGATATCTCAGTTTCTTCATTCTGTCAATCATAAAAATGTTGTGTGGGGCCTAGAGCAGTGGCTCAGTGGCTGTGGTGCTTGCCCATCATGCTCAAGGACCTGAGTTCAAACCCCAGCACCATGTACACAACAAAGTGTTAGAGCAATGAAGGCCACATGAAAAACTAAATAAAGTTGATTTTAAAAAAATGTTGTGTGGACTAAATAAGATATTGACTGTAAAGTACTTATTCCAATGAGCCAAATGACTGCCAATAGCAGTGAGAGTTAATAAACATTCGTGAGTACTACAGGAAAAAAACTAAAGACCCCTTTGTGCTCAGTCTAGAAATGAATCTTCTCAAAACACAGAATAGAGCTATTAGAAAATGAAGAATATTAGAAATGGTCTCTTGGGGCTGGAGTGGTGGCTCAGCAGTTATGGTGCTGTGCTTGCCTGGCATGCATGAGGACACAGGTTCAAACCCCAGCACCACATACACAGTTAAGTGTCAGAGAAACAAAGCCAAGATGGGGAAATGAATGAAATTGATTTGCTTTCTCTCTCTGTAAAAATAATAAATAAATTTAATTTTAAAAAAAGAGGCTGGAGCAGTGGCTCAAGCAGTATTGTGCTTGTCTGACATGTGTGAGGACCTGGGTTTGAATCCCAGCACCACATACACAACTAAGTGTCAGAGGGGCTAGAGCAGTGGTTCAGCAGTTACGGCACTTGCCTGGCATGTGAGAGTACATGGGTTCAAAACCCAGCATCCACATACACAACTAAGTGTCAGAGCATCAAAAGCCATGTGAAAAACTCAATAAAAATTAATCCCCTCTCTCTCTCTCTCTCTCTCTCACTGTCCTCTCTTAAAAAACAACTAAGTGTCAGAGCAACAAAAAAAAAGATGAAAAACTAAAGTTGATTCATTCTCTCTCTCTCTTTAAAAAAGAAAGAAAAAGAAAATAAATGGTGTCTCTTTGATATTTTCTGAGAAAACTACACCAGTTTTTACAAATCAGTTAGTCACACATTCCCATCCCTCATTCCCTGGCCTCGATCAAACATATTCCATCACAGAGTCACAGGAAAATCTGCACCACACAGTTCCCAATTTCATGGCATAGTTGATATTACGACGTTACCCAGAAAGAAAACATGGAAAGCAAGAGACACCTATAACTTACCCAATGTTCTAAAAAAGTAAAATAATAGTGTTTAAATAATTATATGAATAAAACCTGTTTCAAAAAGTAAAACATCTTTACAATGAGAAAAAAATCCTACCACAAAAGTTTGCAAGCAATCTACTCTATTCAGTCTATTAGTTATTAAGTCTTAAGTGCATCAAGTAAAAATTCTGCTTTCCTTTAATTTCTACCAAGTAGTACTAATTTTTGCCTTCATATATAATTATTTAAATTATAAGCACTGTCCTAACATGTAAGTTTAAAAGGCAACTGTATTACATAAAGATTCAAAATGGGATCCAGTGAGTGTTACTCATGATCTATTGCCACAAGTTTTTTAACACTAGGAGCCATGTCTTCCTTTTTGTCCAGGCAAATGGAACCTTAGTTTCTTTCTTCAGTCCTCAAGTACAATGTTTTGCAATGTTGCCATCCATATCACCTTCTTTGAATATTCTTCAGTTTTTCAATGTCACTTTTTAAAATTATTTTTTAAAGAGAGAGAAAGGTAGAATGAGAGAAAGAGAATTAATTTTATTTCATTTTTTGTTGCTCTGACATTTAGTTGTGTATGTGGTGCTGTGGTTTGAACCCATGTCCTCATGCATGCCAGGCAAGTGCTCTACCCATTAAAATAAATTAGTTAAATACCATTCATAAGTACTTTACAGTTTAATCAAAATACAACAGAGTAAAACTATTAAATCCCTTTTTCCATCTCCAGTAAGTACATTAATATAACCTAATATGACACTTTCTGTTTTTAGCAGCCACCTCACGCTATCAGTCAATGAAAACTTCCACATGCTTCAACATTGCTTCTGAAATTACATCCACAGTTCTGTGGTGCATTTTCCAAACTTGCCAAACATATCTTTGCTCAGTGCTCTTGAATTTGTTTCAATCCATTTGTGTAGCCTCTGAAATCTTATTAGTCACAAGTATTTAATTATCCAAGGTAAACTCATCCCAGAAATCTCCTCCCCCAGATTTCTACATACCCTAGAAAAAAAGTCTACAAAAAAGAAAAAAAAAGGACACTGTTAGCTTAAGTTTTATCTTTTAAGCTGCAGGTTATTTATTCAAGCATATAAAGTTCTTTGGAATCATTATTCTGTTGGCCAATTGTTCAATTTCCCTTTTTATTCCGTGATACCCACATAGCTGACAAGCATGATTTTTCATATGCTTTTAAGTGATCCATGCATGGCCAAGCCACACAAAGCAATGGAAAACTAGTAGCTGCTGCTAGGATCTTCTTGAATACTGATACTGATTAGTCAATCAATACTTTTTGCCTATAGATGTTCAATCTGCTACAAATCCATTTAATATTGCTATCACCAGGTTCATTATTGTCCATCAATTCTAAAAGAGTTTCACAACAGACTAATGTCAAATGACTGGCTGAAACTTAGCTCTACAAGGCACATTTTCCTGATGTATGAGTCTAATGATCCTATCAAAATAGATTGAGTTTGACATGAATTAACTGAGAGAATCTATAATCCCATTCTCGGATCTTTACTTTCATTTCTAAATGCTCATGGTCATCAAGTATTTGTTGGGAACATGAGGCTCAGCTGGCTTGTAAGAATTGGTGGTAAACAACTCTAAGGGGTCCAGCTGGCTTGTAATTAGCAAATTGCCTGACCGCATGACTAAGCTATTCGGCCACTCATTTGTTACAATTGGAGAAAGGTGTTTGCATTGTACCCTATTGGCTGTTGTAATGGATAAGCAGAGTAGCAGCTAGTCAGGTAAAGCAAGCGGCCGAGGGAAGTAGCCAAAGAAGAGAAAGCAGCCAGAGAAGCAGCAGAGGAAGGAAGCAGCCAAAGAAGAAGTAGGCGAAGGAGAAGCAGTAGCCAGAGAAAAGCAAGCAAGCAGCCGCGTCCTGAAGGAGGAAAGCAGAAAAGAATAACAGAACCGGAGAGATCAGCAGCGGTAGCAGATGCAGGTCCCGTGTTCCAGCCGCTGGCGTTCACCCCCTTGTTCCCGGCTCCCCAACCCTTCCTAACTCAGCCCCTCGGAGGACGGCTCAGGCCTGCTGGGTCATTCTGCCCGTTCCTCGCTCTGGAGTGCAGCGGGGAGCAACTCCTTTCACCATCCCCGCCCTAACTCGGCCCCTCGGAGGACGGCTCGCTAGGTCGTTCTGCCCGCTCCTCGCACAGGAACGCTGCGGGGAGCGACTCCTCTTCCCCGGTCCCCAGCCCTGTCCTGCCGGCGCCCGGTTCCCAGTGTCCTGCTGGCCTCCGAGGAACGGCTAAGGTCCCCCGAGGCCGTTCCACCGCTCCCCGCTCCAGAACCCAGGGGGGAGCGACAGTATTTAATAATATACTCTAGAATTTTATCAAGACTTGAGATAAAGCTATGATTTCAAAACCTTTGCCCTCCCCCTTTTTTTAATAATAGCAAAAACTTACACAGAAGTTACTCCGAATCAGGCCTCATTCTATTATGCATATGATCTCATTCAATGCTCACAATAACTCCATCATGTAGGACCTGTTATCACCCTCGTTTAAGAAACAACAGACTAAGGCACAGAAGTGTTAACCTAATTTGCCCAAAGTTATACAGCTAGAAGGAGACAGAACAAGATCTGAACCCAGTCATCTGGACAATTATTCTCCTGTTCTCCATGGTTATTCCCAGGGTTATCAGCAACAGTCTTGGATCCTATCTGCACTATTTCCATGTCCTGTCATTAACCTCATACTTAAACATTATTTGTCACATCTGTTACTTTCTTATCACACCTCCTTAAAAGAAACCTGTGGTGGTAATTTAAAAAGAGATAAATACAATTAAATGTTTCAAAAATATGAAATCAAGACTTAGGATAAACTTGCTGTGTCTGATCCACATGCCCTAATGTCATGGCAATTAAAATGTAGAGTTGTTAATTCCTGTTAACAACTGTAAACAAGAGTTTGTCACAGTAATGCCTTTTCTATTTCTTTCTTTTTTATTTTTATTTTTTTGAGAGAGAGAGAGAGAGAGAGGTGATAGTGAGAGAGATAGAAACAATTTTATTTAGTTTTTCATGTGGCTTTCGTTGCTCTGACACTTTGCTATGTATGCAGTGCTGGGGTTCAAACTCGTGTCCTTGTGCATGCCAAGCAAGCACAGTAACTGCTGAGCCACTGCTCCAGCCCCAAGGTTTTTCTATTTCTAAACTAACAGAACTGTCTCACATCAAAATCCCTTCTCCGTGGTAGTAACTGAGAATATCCCCATAAGCAAAGAACACATGCATTTTACTGTGGAACCTCCCATAAAACAATCTAAATATAACACAAAAGATAATTGAGAATACAACGTGAAGTAATCAAAGTAGATAATCTCACACTCTAATGTGACTGAATCAAGATCATGCACTCTACCAACTTGGAGTTTATTTACATTTTATTACTAAGTGTAGATACTTAACTCTGAAACCCTTATTTGCCGATGGTGGAATTAATACAATATTATGACAATTATGGATACTTAATGTGTACTTTTGCCCACATACGGAGACAAAACCTGTGTGCACATGGAAATGGACAAACAGGGACATCAATAGTCAAAGCCAGCATTCTCTGCAGGATGACTCTCTGAAGCAGCAATCATTAAGGACCTTGGGAAGCCTTACAACATGCTGGTGTTAATAATAGCAGCTAATAGTTACATAATGCAAGAAAGCACTTTGTAATAGAAATAGGCCAGGCACTTTTCTAAGAACTTAACACATTTAATTCCATAACCACCCATTAAGATAGGTATTATTGATGTTTTGTACTTCAGAGAACCAAGACACCAATACATTAATTCATTTATACCAATCTACTCCCAAGTAAGAAGCAGAGTTAGATTCAAACCCATGCTTTGTATAGCAAGTGTTTCACCATCACTATATAATCTCTTGGATCAAATGGTGAAAATTTACTTGGAGGGTAACTTAGCAGTACTATTAAAAAACCCCAGTTATGGGGCTGGAGTGGTGGCTAAGTGGTTACAGTGCTTACCTGGCATGCACAAGGATCAGGGTTTGAACCCCAGCACCACATACAGAACGAAGTATCGGAGCAACAAAAATCACATGAAAAACTAAATAAAACTGATTCTCTCTCTCTCCCTCTCACTGTCCCTCTCTCTCTTTAAAAAAAAAAAATCCCATTTAGGAAACCTAGTATACCTTTAGGTTTCCTTACAGTCATCTACAACCCATTCAACATCTTTAATGAAGCACCATATGAAATTACAACAAAAAGATGCAATCTAAGAGAAATATGGTTAAATAAATGAAAGTATATGTGTCACAAAATAATGCAGTCATTCACTACAAAGAACAGGATAAGGAACAAGAAAGTACGTGCATGGAAGGGTGTGCATGAGTAAATGATGAGTAAAAACAAGCAAATTAAAGAATAATATGTACACAGAAAGTATACATTCAAGTGTGTGTGGTACATATCCACAAATCCCCATCCACATCATATAAAATATTCAGTTAACAACTGTTACTCTAACAATGTAGAGTGTAGAAGAAAAATATCAAAGAAGGAAATGTCATACTCTTTTATGCTTTTGTATTTAAAAGCACTAATGGCTTTCATAATCTTCAAATTGTATACTTATGCAATAACTATTATATAAATTATACTAATTATGCATGTATTATATAAATGGTTATTAACTAATTTGAAAATCTGCCCCAGAAAGAACCAAAAATAAATATTAAAACAACAGAAACAGTTCTATGACTTAAACTGGAAAGCACAGTGGAGAAAATAAAACATAGACTGATTATCTTTCTAAAGCAAACATTAATCATCAATCTTAGTTAGGCAAATTCTTCTGTGTTATTCTCACAAACTAGACTGAAATGACACAGCACCCAGATGTATCTGCCAGAAAGAATTAGTTGCAAAATATATCTTTAGATAATTGTATAAAATCACTTTGTTATATGGCATTATTCAATTCTGCCCACTTAAATGTTGAAGAATGACAAAGACAATGATGTTTATTTTGTCCCAGCTAATAGTAACCCTTTTATCCAGACTAGAGTTGGACAACAGCATCACCTCCTCAATAATTCATTGATTTAACAAATATTTGCCAAGCACACACATACTCCAAAATGAAATATAATAAAGAAAGCCATCACCATTCTCTAGAGACACTTATTCTCTGGCTTACTGTGCTGCAGGGTGGGAGATCAAAAATCTTATGTACTTAGAAATAGATTTAAAATAAAAGGCTGGACACTAAACCGTCTTCTTTTACCTTCATTCAAAATGCTAATCTAGTCTACATAGAAATAACCTTAGCCTTTCCTATTTCCAACAGTGGTATTATAATTCAGATTGTATGCAAGTGATTATCCTGGTATTTGTGTTTGTGTGTTTGCACAGCCCTGGTAGGTACTTAATAAAAACTTGCCTAATGAATGAAAACATGATGAACAAATGACAAAGAAAGACTAAAGCACTCAATTTACTGGCTTGTGTGCACAACTCCCTGCTCCCTCCTAAAACAATATCCTTTGCCATTTTAGTTTCAATGGGTGGTGTCATGTTCCTGTAGATGTTGAAAAGCTAACCACTAACTGGAATGGGAGGACGCTTGGGACTGGGTACACAAGAGGATCAATCACTGACCTGACAAAAACAGATCTCCTTGGCTTTCTGGCAATGACACTATGTAACATGCCCTGATTTGCTGGAAGCCAGGTTCCTAGCCATGCAGAAGCAGCCAAACTCAGAGAATAAGGCTGCTGAACAGAGAGCAATAAAGTGGAGAGCAACCTTGACATGTCCTTTTCATTAAATTGGTTAGATGAGCAAATGTTACCACGTATTTGTTAACACCATTAGGCCCATAATTGGTTCTTTTCACAGGATAATTTTTAAATACCTTAGGTTCCATCCCAAGCACCACAATAAAAAAATAAATAAAATCAAGGAGTACAAAACATAATAAATGCTTATGTTAGATGTTATTTTTCTGATTGCTTTAAAAGATGAAGAGTAGCTGTTGATAAATCCTCATCATCATTGGCAAGCCAAACTCTTAATAAACTAACAATGTTGGAAAGGCAGAGTATACCACTTTGTTAAATATGCACTTTATCTTAAAAATTAAACATTTTTTTAATAGTAGGAGCTCACCAGGCAAAACTATAAATAATTCCAGGAGTAAAAGTTCATCTCGAACTTAAATTTAATGAG
This sequence comes from Aplodontia rufa, assembly GCA_004027875.1. Taxonomy (NCBI): domain Eukaryota; kingdom Metazoa; phylum Chordata; class Mammalia; order Rodentia; family Aplodontiidae; genus Aplodontia; species Aplodontia rufa. Next base: position 26,124 of record PVKS010004979.1, read on the forward strand.
TATTGGCTGAAAGAGTTCCTAATTCCAAGGTTTCAGAAAGACTACTTACATTTTAAAATGTTATGAATATAATATCAGCAGATATCCTAAGATTCAGTAAGTTTTATGGGGTACTACATCCCTGTTTCTAATAGGAGTCATCCATAAAAATCTACCATAATGTTCTATAATAAAAACCAACTCAAGTATCTCTCACCCTGCTTTACTGTACTTGGGTCATTTTGATACACTGAAATATCTATATTAAGATTTATGCAAAATAAATTATTGGATTACTTAATTTTTATATGCTAGTTGATATACTACTTATTTTAACGTTAGCCAAGTTTTCCAATCCTTTCCTTCCCACCAGCCTTTCTGTTCCTACCTTTTAAACCATGTTAGAAGAATGAAGGGCATATTCATAGGGTGCGCAGCAAGCAGAACTGGTTTCTATTGGTCAATATTTGCTGATATGAAATGCAGACTAGGTCTCTTTAAGGAGGCAATAAAATATTAAAACTTACCTCTGCCAACACGATTCTTTATGAAATGAGATAGTCCCTATTGCTTCCTAGTCTTCCACAGCTGACCAAGCTGGGAGTTTACTACTCTATGATTCTGTATTTTGATGTCAGAATAAAAATGATTAACGTTGATGTGATCAAAATTTCTATCCTTTTCAAAGAAGGAATACAAAGAAAGAATTACCTGCTAGCCAACCCTAAATTAGCACTCACAAAACTCTTACTTCAATAGTTCCCAGAGGTTACCATTCAGCATTATTAAATTACCCCTGAAGATAAATTGGACCAGATGTTGTTCTCTTACATTTGCTCAACCACAGGCGGTAGGGATTAGGCTTACAAGGAATCAGTCCTCCCAATGCAAGTAACCTAGCGAAAGAGTTTGGAGAGTGCCATTAACCACCCTTGCATTCAGGTTTAAGACATAACAATGCCTGCCATAAGGTGCAGAGAACACATTAGATGAGAAACATTTGGATAATCTGCACATATTCTACAACAGGGAGCAAAAGAAAAACATATCTGCAGTATACTGTGGGAAATTAAAGTGGGAAGATGAAATTGTTTTGTGACCAAAACCTTACCTATAATAATTAAATGGCTACATCCCCATCATAAAGGCCCAAATTTTCATAAATAAAGGAATTCTCTGTGAAAATCTGTGCCTTCTGCAGATAAATGATGCCAGAATTTTTTTTAAAGTATAACTTAACAAGTCAGGGATTGTGTATTACAACTCTATCCCCATTTGAAGAAAGGGTTAGCAGAAAATTCCAGGAAAAAAGGGAAGTAGACATGACAATCAATGAAGATATATTCATGCATGGTAATGTCAGGGTGATATCCATTAATGTGTATAATTAATATGTGCTAATAAAAAAAGAAAATTTCAGGAAACTCCCTGGTTTTGAGTTTGGGATTTGCTGCATGGAACAGAAACTGCTGGCCAACAGTTCACCTGGTTTAGGATGCATATAGTCAGCACATTCCTTGGGGTATGAAAGTCTGCAGGCTTTCAAGAGAAGTTTTCTTCATTTTCTTCCTCCATTCCTACACGAAGGGGTACAGCTCAACGGGGAGTCTGTCAGCTGTTAGAAGTTGCTGTACACTGTATCTAGGGAAGTGGGGACTGGTGGGAAACAGTCCCAGGGTGACTGAGCCCTCAGTGGGCTAGAAAAGTAGACTCAGACAGAATGGTGGAGAAACATAATCTGTTAGTGGAGGTACTCCTGGTAGGGTAAGATGTGCAGGGCAGGAGTATAAGAAAGAGAAAGGAAGAAAGTGATATTGAGACAGTGTATGCTGTCCTCCTTCCATGCGTTTTCTGTGCAACACACTTTATCTGCATTTGGAAACTTGAACACATTTAAAATATCCAGGTGCCCCAACTGTTTCTTTGGTCTGTTTCCTCTGAAACCTACTTTCCTGATTTAGAGGCTACAGGTTACCATGGATGATTTCAGTTCTTCCCCCTTCCCCACTAGTTTCTTAGAATTATAAACTAAGAGCCTCTATATAAATTTATAGCACAGTTTAGTACAATCCAGAATCTGGTCTGTGGAGGTCTTAACACTGAAATGCATGTTTCTGCAAAAAGCTTCCAGCTAGTTTCTGGATGTAAGTAAATATTTTTATTCACTGCCTAAAATGCCAAGTTTCTGAGTTGATCATCACCCTTAGAGAATGTTAACTTAGTCACAGAGAAAATGCTTTTCTTCTTTCTGGAGTGAATCCTCACTCCCTCCTCTGAGTGCTGAGATGAGGGGACAGTTCAATCAGGTGATGACTCCTTATTTCACGTAGACGACTGGACTTCAGAGTGTTACTGCTTCCCTGTCCTGTTACCTGACATCACTCTTCTAGAGCCCAGATGAATCAGATGCAGTGCTTCAGAAAACTTCCTCTTCTCCCTCTCTTATTTTTTCCCCTCAGCTTTGCAGAAAATTTTTTATATCTTTTCAACTTGGAAGGAGGAGGATGAGGAAGATGTGCTGAGGACTGATGTGTGTTCCTGCTCAGTTCTAGGTTTAAAGAGTAGAAAAACTATGCTTAAAGAAAACATCCAGTCCAGATCCACTAGAAAAAAAAAAATTTTTTAAAGAAAGAGGAGACAGTGAGAGAGACAGAGAGAATCAATTTTATTTAGTTTTTCATGCGACTTTCCTTGCTCCAACACTTTGTTGTGTATATGGTGCTGGGGTTTGAACCATGTCTTTGTGCATGCCAGGCAAGCACTATAACTGCCCAACCACTGCTCCAGCCCCTCCACCAGAATCATTAAGGAGAGAAAGACATTATTCAACATAAACAAAAATGTTATCTCCTTATTCTCAACCTTTCTCCAACATTTTGTGTCTTCCCTAGCCACTTTTTATTAATGTTGCCTTCTCCAGCTAAATTCCAGGAACTAAATACGAATAGTTGAATTGTCAGCAAGAAAAAGAAAAATCAGTGGGTAAATACAGATATTGCATTTCCTTTTAATCTTTTAATGACTCTTTTTTGTTTTCAGAATTGATTATTCACCGAGTTCAACTTCATAGCACAAAATGCATTCATGAAAGTTAAACATTTTTTATTTGTTAAAAGTTTCTTGGAGAATGAAGCTTTTTCTTACTTGGCTCCATCTTCTCATGAATTTTTATCTCTTGTTCTCTCAGTGCTAGGTACTAGAGGTAGCTAGTTTTAGTGCAAAACATAACTGTAAGAACATGAAAGATATCTGGGAATGAATGATGGAGAAATAAACAGTGGGACTTTAAAAAAATCTTCTGCTTTGTTATAATGCTTTCCATGTGTGCTTGTGCATATGTCTTTATTTTGGTGAAAAGCATATACAAAGATGCAGTTCTTGCCTTGGCTTGAACATGTTTTTAGTGTAAAATAAATATCATAAAAATAACACAAGAAATGAGAAAACATGTATATGAGAATATTTCACTACAGAGCATTGAAGCCATGCAAATGTAGGTTTTTATTATTTCTCTCCCATTTACCAGCTGAACAAGTTAACTCACTCATTCTGCGCCAAAGGCAATGGCCTTTCTAATTTATTTTCCAAGCATATTTCCATCTGCCATTTATTGTGCTTCTGTGTAATTTTCCTCTGTTCCACATGACCTTTGGATGTCAGTCAGTCATAATAACTGATCCTGGCCACTAGTGCTGGTGGAGGTAAAGGCATGACAGCCAAGCAAGGACAAAGTTAAATCTTCCCTGGGAGAAGTGACAGGAGTGGGTGACAGGAGGAATGTGATAGAGGCTGAGGCTGATTTTCTTTAAGCTTGTGTGGCTAAGCTTGGAGGACACAAGTCTGTAAAGCCCATGACCATCTTCTCCAAGACTTGGATAGAACCTTATCTATAGTATGAAGCCACAAAAAGAAAAAAAAAGAAAAGAAAGAAAGAAAAAGGAAAGAAAACCACCTGCATAACATTCTCTATCTCTATATCTACGTACAACTGAAGTCCATTCTTTGATTTCTTAGTTATGTGAGCATTTTCCCTTAAACTTGTTACAGCTAAATTTATTTTGCTTGCAACTGAGAAGAACTCAATAAAATGTCTACATCTCAATTTCTTCATTAGGAAAAACATGGATAATGTCTACAAAATATCTCCCACATTTATTCACAGGATTAAGCATTTATAACACATACACCAAGATTACATTAGTGCTAGGTATACAAGTATCCAAAACCGTTAGTTTTTATTAGTTAGTGATACAGTCATTGCTATATATTATTCAACTTTCTATTATATTGCCTCCATAACAAATACTTGAAATAATCTAATTATAAAAGGAAAAGCTGATCTTGGCTCACAGTTTGAGAGGTTTCCCTCCATGATTGGTTGCCCCCCCCCCCCGCCATTGCTTTTGGGCCAGTAACAAGGCAGCACATCATGGTGGGTGGTGCATGAAGGAAAAAACCATTAATCGCACAGGCAGGAAAAAAAGTAAATGAAGAAGAGACCAGCATTCCACAATCCCCTTAGAGGGCACACCCCCAGTAAGACCACCCACTAGTTTACCACCTCCCAAGAATGCCACAGGCTGGAGACCAAGTCTTCAACACATGGACCTTGGGGGATATTCCAGATCTAAACTATAACACTATACTTTAGTGACAGTAATATTTTATATAATTAACATACTAAAACTACTTCATTCTAACACTATACTTTAGTGACAGTAATATTTTATATAATTAACATACTAAAACTACTTCATTCTATCAAATCACATATTCCCCAAAGAATGCTACACCACCAAGTTTATTAACTTTGCAAACATTTCTAAAATGTGTTCCAATCAATATACTAGATAATAATTCTTTTGTTTTGGAAATCACCTCAAGTCTTTATAGATCATCATTGTATTTATTAAAAATCAATCACATAAGATTACTTTTAGGTTACTGAATTTCTATGGCACTGCACAACTTTTAAAAAAAATAGAGGGACAGTGAGAGAGTAGAGAGAATCAATTTTATTTAGATTTTCATGTGGTTTTCATTGCTCCAACATGGTGCTGGGGTTCAAACCAGGGTTTCTCGTACATGCCAGGCAAAGGCTGTAACTGCTGAGCTACTATCCAGCCCTACACTGCACAACTTTAAATTCACAAAGAAGAATCTCATTCAGGCCCTAAGAAGTTTTATTCCTTTTTTTTTTTTTGTTAATTACCCCAAAGATCAAGGTCTGTATCTTATATCATTCATATGGTGCCTAATATATTAATGGTAGGAACTGAATATTTTCCAGTTATAATGACTATCAAATTATCATCCCAATGAAATAAAAGGTGTCACTAGTGGGCTGAAAGCAGACATAAACTTTCAAAATCTGCAATTTACCTGACTAACTCTTGGAAAATTTGATCCCTTTACACTGTCCAGCACCAACAACACAGAAATAAATCAAGAGGACATAACGGTTGTGGAAAATCTCTCCTCTATTTTTATAGATCTGTTAAAAACTTCTAAAGACCTGTCTCCATCAGCTCCTCTGAAGTCTCTTTCAGCTTATTCACTGAATTCAACTATAGTCTAAACCAACTCGGGTAGAGCAAAAGTTATAAACAAGAAAGTAAACAGAAAATTATAGGGGCTGGAGCAATGGCACAGCAGTTAAAAGTGCTTGCCTGGCATGCATGAGGACACAGGTTCAAACCCAGCACCACATACACAACAAAGTGTTGGACCAATGAAAGCCATGTGAAAAACTGTGATTCTTTGTCTCTCACTGTCCCTCTCTCTCTTAAGAAAAAACATTATATAGTATAATATAGTATCACAACTACAAAGTGCTTTAGGAGCACATAAAAGCATCTCAAAGGGAGCTGAAATCTGAAGAAAATCTAAAAATTTATCAGATAAAAAGAAAAGGTAGGGAGAGAAGATTTTACAAGGAGAAGGAAAGTTAAGGGAAATTATGTACAAAGATCTAATAGCACTTTTAACAGAACTGGAATTTGGAATGCTAGTAGCAGGAGAACCAAGCAATGAGACCAGAGAAATATGCAGAACATCATTTGGTTTTTGCAGGTTTTCATCTGGGAACTATACTCTTGGAATTATGGGAAGCTCTTAAAACATTTTAATAGGTATGTTGAACATTCTCCATTAGCACTTCCAGATTCACTGTCTACCTTTGTTCACCCATTTCCATGTCACAGTAGAATGATGTCTACAAATTTCCTCAATGGAGTTCTTTCCTTTGGCTTCTGCATGAATTCACTGACTGAAGGCACCAGAGAATAAAAGAAGAGAAGTCAGAATATCAGTTGCCCAGGGTTCCTCCTTACTGGGATGAAGGCTATGTCCCATCCACTAATGCCACAGCTTCCGTCAGAAAACTCACGTGTTCCTAGTCCTCCAAGAGTAAGGACTGTGACCACTTCTGATGTTATGAGCCTTGATTTGCCTCACCATCCCTTGTTATTTTCTTTTACTATGCCCTTTCTTAATCACCCCTTTAAGATATTGCCATCTGCTTCCATCAGGGACTAAGGCAGAATCAAGGAAGGTTACCAGAACTAGTTTTACTTTTAAGTAAGTGGTTATAGATGCAAGAAGGAAGATCTCAGTAGAGACAGTTCAACAAGTTACAAAGTGGCCTTGGCAGCTTGTCTAAAATATGGAGATTTCCAGAGACCAATATTAACTGGCATCTTACGTGTCAGACACTGCACTAAATATACACATTGTCCTATTTAAATATTCTAATTACTATTTAAAGTAGATATTAGCATTGTTCCTTCTTTAATAGATAATACAACTAGAATGGAGAAATGCTATATAACTTGCCCAAGGTCACAGACCAAGTAAGTGGTCAAATTTATATTCAAACACAAACAGGCCTTCATTTTGGGTCTATCATTAATCTGTACTGTCTTCATAGCTCTCATACTTCCTGAATTAAAGATAAATGACAATGGAAATGGATATAAGTGTTAAATTTAAAGATAGGTATTTGAAGATTGGAAGAAAAAGAGGCAAAAACTAGTAGAAGTCTGTGGTTTTCTAGATAAAATGAAAAAATATAAGGTATTAATAATAACAAGAGGGTTTGGAGCAGAGTTGCTGAAAACAGGAGATAGGGAGGAGATAAGACATTCAGCATTAATCTTGACTGTTGCCACAAAAATGCGAATGGTCATGTTTCTACTACCTAGGCTTCAGGGGCCACACATACCCTCTCACCAGTGTAGCAGCTAAGAAACCTATAAACTTGAATCCTGAACAGGTGATGCAAAGACAGCAGATTATGACACATGCACAATACACTAGCAGCAGTGCAGTGACCTAATAAGTCACAACAGTGACCATCACTGGTGTGAATATAGCAATATCCCAAGTGGCCTAATCTTTGGCATGACTTGGACTGTGTTTTTCTTGCTTAGCCTTTACTGACTCCTGACTATATTTCAAGCTTAGTTATCCAGATCCTTCCTGATGGTTCATATGAACTGCTTTGCAGCACAAAAAACAAAACAAAAAACAAAACAAAAAAACCTTCTTTCCTACTTATCAGTTCTTCTGTGTTGATTGCAATCCATAATCTTCACTGATAAAGTGAACACAGTTATTTCATTCCATTCAGTATTACAGGAGTCCTTTCCTCATTGCTCTTGTATTTCTAACCCATAAATTAGAGAGACCACATATTCTAGATGTTAAGGGGACTCTTAAAATATTTCAGTAAGGGGCTGGAACGGTGGCTCAGCGGTTTCGGCGCTTGCCTGGCAAGCACGAGGACCCAGGTTCAAACCCCAGCACCACGTACACAACTGAGTGTTGGAGCAACTAGGGACATGTGAGAAACTGAATAAAGTTGTTTCTCTCTTTCTCTGTCTCTCTCACTGTCCCTCTCTCTTTAAAAAAAAAATTTCAGTAAACTCAGTTTGATAGGGATAAAATGCAATAAGCAAGTTCTATACAACATGATTCATATTTCAAAGCATTATAAATGTTGACAATTGTTCTAAGTACCAAATAGAAACACAAATCCACCCATTAACATTAAAACAGTATTAAAACTACAAAAAGCTTCAAAGAGAATATGTAACAAATGTAAGATACAGAAAGCATACTGCCTTCTTAAAAAAAAATAACAATTGAGGGGCTGGAGCTGTGGCTCAGTGGTTAAGGCACTTTCCTGGCATGCATGAGGATGCAGGTCCCAACTCCAGCACTATGTATACAACGAAGTGTTGGAGCAATGAAAGTCACGTGAAAAACTAAATAAAACTGATTCTTTCTCTTTCTCTCTCTTTAAAAAAAAAAAAAAAGGATAATAACTGAGAGGCTGGAGCGGTGGCTCAACAGTTGGAGCATTTGCCTGGCATGTGCAAGTACCCAGATTCAAACCCCAACACCACATACACAACTAAGTGCCTTCCCCCCACCACCTCCTTTATAAGAAAAAAAATGAATCCACATTACAACAAGTGTTATATTCAAGGATATATGAACATAAGAAACATTTCTAAAGTACTAAGGATAGTCAACCGAGACTTTCATAACTAGCGAAATTACCATTCTAAGGTAAGGGCAAGATGGATTTCTTCATTTCTTACTGCTAAATTTCTCCATTTTAAAAAATAAAAGATGTGCTGAACTTTAGGGGAGTTCTTCTTTTGACTGTAATTAATGTATTTGGGGAATAATGGTTCAAAACAGCTGCTTCTGACCACTTCTGTACCAAATTTTGACTATATTCAGGCTCAATTTACAAGGAAAGGGTATGGAAGACAAAGAGGATGTGATCATCTACTACTTAATTCATATATAGCATGTGAATCTATGTCTCAAAAGTAACAGTTAAATAAAAGAAATATTTTAAAGCAAAAGCACATTTTAAATGTACAAACAGCAAGTGTTTAGAACCAGAGGGCTTCACATAATTAAAGCTGTTAAAGAGGCAATTTAGGAAGAAGAAGAAGTACAACAAAAGCAATCAGGCTGAGCACAGCTGATAAAATATGCTGATAAACTTAATCAATTAACTGATGTCAAAATAACCAGTCTGCTGTGTTTTTAAAGAATACAAAATAAAATTTAAGGCTATAGAAATTACTACAAAATGAGAGGATTAGTGGAATAAATAATGGACATAAAATGCTAAATTCTGTGCAGTATTAAGGAAAATGATTATTACTTTTTTAAAAATTGCTGTTGATAGTTAAAAGGTGCCAGGCATGGTGATGCATGCCTATAATCCCAGCCACTCAGGAGGCTGAGGCAAGAGGATCACAAGCCAGCCTCAGCAACTTAGCAAGACCCTGCCTCAAAATAAAAATTAAAAAAGGACTGGGGATTTGGCTTAGAGGTTGAGTGCCCCTGGGTTCAGTACAAAAAAAAAAAAAATATATATATATATATATATACACACACACATATACGCATACATGGATCTATACAGACCTATATCTATATATATGAGATCCTCAGGGCCTGCAGGTCTTTAGCCTATATAGATAATCATAAAAGTGTTTAAGCAGAAGAATGACTTCTTTTCTAGACATACACATACAGTTGCAGTAATAAAGAACTGGAAAAGAGATGAGAAACCAAAATGATTTGGAAGGTCAGAACCAGGTAAAATGTAGTGAATGAAACGAAGAGGATCTAAATGTGAGCTATATTCAGAAGACAAAGTTTACCACTCTCCAGGGACTCCATGTATTTAGGTTCACATAGGTAAGTCCCACCCAGAAAAGAATGCTGTCATATTCTCTTCATGCACCCAACACAAGACATTATTTGTGGGAAGTGCTCAATAACTCTTTAAATGAACTTGATAAATTTCATTTGAAATGTCCACAAACATAAAGATAAATGATAAGAACTATTAATATAAAACCGAAATCCAGGACTGAAGGGGTGGCTCAGTGGTACAGTGCTTGCCTGGCATGTGGGAAGACCCGAGTTCAATCCCCAGCACCACATGTACAACTAAGTGGAAGGAAAACAAAAACAAGAAAAAAAAATAAAATTAATTCTTTCACTCACTCTCTCTTAAAAAAGAAAAGAAGAAAGAAAGAAAAGAAAAAAAGAGCCTT
>PVKS010004979.1:36293-88814 GCA_004027875.1 Aplodontia rufa
GAGAATCACCAAGGGTGTGAGTGAGACTGCCTAGGATGTGAGGCAATGAGAATAAAGAGGGAGAGCAGAGAGAATCCTGAATCCTGTGGGTATTGAAGGGGCAACAGGGATGAGAATAGGAAACTCAAGTGAGCAAGAAAGAATAAAGAGAGAAAACAAGCAGATTATCAAAGAAGCTTGATTAAAATATTTAAATAATTCTAGGATGGACTTAAAAGACAAAGATGAAATTAAATGGATAGTATTTAGGAAAGTCATTAAGATAATTCCTGCTTAGCAGGTTTTGAAGTCATTACAACAACATATTTTTAAAGAATGGCAATTTTCTTATAATTTCTTTTTTTTTTTTTTCTGGTACAGGGATTGGACCCAAGGGGGCTTAATCACTGAGCCACATCTCCAGCCTGTTTTATTATTTTATTTTGAAACAAGATCTCATCAAGTTGCTTAGGGTCTTGCTAAGTTGCAGAGGCTGGCTTTGAACTTGCAATCCTCCTGCCTCAGCCCCCCAAGTTGCTGAGATCACAGGCATGCGCCACTGTGCCCAGGAATAATTTGAGTTTTTAAGTAACAGTTCATCTGTTGTGAGGGGCAGGTAAGAAGGTATGGAGGGGCATAAACAGTCTTTAGTGTCTATGTCAAGAATATCTGATATAGGCCGGGCAGAGGTATGCATGCCTGTAAAAGCAGAATTGCAAGTTCAAAGCCAGCCTCAGCAATTTAGTGAGGCCCTAAACAACTTAATGAGACCCTGTCTCAAAATAAAAAACAAAAAGGACCGGGGATGTAGCTCAGTGGTAAACTGCCCCTAGGTTCAATTTCCAGTACAATATATATATGTGTATATATATATACACATATATATACATACACACAAATTACATATGTAACCATTTATTTTTAATATTAATAAAAAACAGAAGAGCAGGGCATGGTGATGCACTCCTGCAATCTCAGTGACTCAGGAGGCTAAGGCAGCAGGATTACAAGTTCAAACAAAAAAACAAAAACCTTAGAAGAATAAACCACAGATTCACTATATTATGACTCACAATGACTGAGCAAGAAAACAAACCCAAGGATTGAATCCCAATTTCTAATTCATTGAAATTATTAAAATAAATTCAGTATATTTTTAGTTAATAAAATCAGGTTAGCTGGGCATATGTCTGTAATCCCAGCTACCTGGAAGGCTAAGGCATAAGGAACACAAGTTCAAGGACAGGCTAGGCAATTTAGTGAGAACCTGTCTCAACATAAAATCTTAAAAGAGGCTGGGGAGGGCTGGAGTGGTGGCTCAGTGGTTACAGTGCTTGTCTGGCATGTGTGAGGACATGGGTTCAAACTCCAGCACCACATACGAATTGAAGTGTTGGAGCAAATAAAGCCACATGAAAACCTAAGTAAAATTGATTCTCTCTCTCTCTCTCACTGACCCTCTCTCTCTTAAAAAAAAAAAAAAAAAAAAAAAGGTGGGGATGTGCCTAAGTGGTAGAGCACTTGTCTATGATGCTGGAAGACCTGGGTTCAATTCTCAGTATGGAAAAAAAGAAAGACCATCAGGCTTGTGACAAAAGTGAACAGGGTCTAATTTTCCAATTTATTCAAAAATCACCTTGCATAATAATTGCATAAAGAAGAAATACTTGCCATAAAATACCAACTGTAGCGTTATTTTTAAAATCATAATCTACTTTTTCCTGAACTAATCCATGCTAAAATTATGGAAAATAAACCAGTGATAAATAATTATACCATAAATTCCATTTATACAACGTATATCTTTAGAAAAATCTTACAAATTTTAAGATTGTCCATGAAGTATAAATTGCACTGCCTTGGAGAATTTCTCAGGTTCTAAAAGTTCCACCAAAGCTAAGGTCTTGGATGTCATTTAAGTTATATATTTCAGCTATTAAAGTCAATGTTCTGACAAGCCCTTTGGCTCTAACCCCAGGGCATGAATTTGCCTTAAACCGACATAAGAATGTGTCAGAGGGCTGTATGTCACTCAACCAGGAGAAGTGCCTATTCCCAATTTAGTGTTGTCAGTTGCTGACATCAAAACCAGCAACAGTTAATTGTTACCACTTCAAGTGGAAATACTGAGGGAAGAGGAGAGGAAGGTGTCTTAAGTTCAGGCCAATAAAGCTGTTAATTGCCACCCTTTTATGTAGATTTGTTTAATAATGAAAACAATGTGGCTAATCATATAATGTTTCTATTTGTTCCCCAAGGGCTCTTCAAGGAAAGTTTCAGTCAGGGCTAGATTTCCGCAGCTACCAACTGTGCAGGGACAAAAGCAGAACAATCAAGGCACTCAGTGCTGGCAAATAGCTGAAAGTGGTTCCACAAGGACACCCCTCCTCCCAGCCCCATCAGGAAGGAGCCAAAAGCCCTACTCCCAAGCTTCAGGGTGAAAGTTGAAAATATAAAACAGTAGCAACTTAGGAACAATCTTGATGAGAGGAAAAAGAAAGAGGAGGGGGAAATGGAGGAGGAGGAGAAGCAGAGGTGCAGAGTGAGGAGAAGGAAAAAAAAAAAAAAAACAGGGACCCTGAAAAGTAGGGAATAAATCTGATGTTGGCTAGGATCCTCCCTATACCTACATGCAACAAATCAGTTCAGTTCCCCACCAGTTAAATGTCCACATTGTTTTTAAAAACTGGAGGCAGCACAGGGGAAAAAAAAAAAAATCCTGTTCAGCCCTATTCCTTATGGACACAGTCAGGAACAGTGAGGAAGCTGGAGGTGCCAGTAAACCACACTCATAGACTGTCACTGAGATATACCAGCTATCTATTGATATCAAGAGGGCACTTGAGGGGACAAATGTATGTCTTCTACAAATGTAATGTATATTGTTCACAGATTTTTACTTAACCTTATTTGGTAAACAACAGGGGACAGAACAGAGTTGTACTGTTTAACTGCTTTCAGACTCTGTAGTGCCAATTAATGGGAGCACTCAATGGTGTAGCCCTCATCTCTCTCACGGTACAGATACATACAAGGGATATTCATTCTATTTTGTGCTTCTACATGAGGGTTGGTAGGTGTAGTCTTTTTAATTCTCCTCCTACAACCACCTCCCTCATCAGGCCCATGCTACAACTCACTGCTCTAAAATGATTTTCCAATCTGATCGCAATTTAATTTTCAATTATATCACAGAGTCTACTTCTGTAGTCTTCTGGTATTTCTAGACTCTGCTTATAGGCCCATGAACCCATACTCTCTCCCAACATTATACCTTGCCTATGCTGTTCTCTCTTCTTACAATGTTAGATGTTCCCCTCTGGTCACTTATTTAAACTTAATCTTCTATTGCAAGACCAAACCCAGTTTCACCTAATCCATTAAGCATTCCCTAATTGCCACATTCCACACAGCTTCTCCCTCCTACAAATCTGTAATCCTGCACCTGCTTGATCATTCATGTGTCACCTACAGATGGTGTCCACTCAGTCATCCTCCACTTATTGCTCCCTCCCCTACTGATCTGTATTCTCCTTAAGGATATACCTTTGCACCCTCCCCAGCATTTTCATCTACACAGAAGCCTACAAAATGTTTAGAGGCCATATTTTACATTTCCAATGCATTTCAAAAAAGTTTTACAACTGTTTCATTATCAATTATTGAGTTTAATTCCTTTACTGCTTGACTTTCTGTAATGAAGTTCCTTTACAGGTATGACTCTTCAGGTCTAACGGCCATTGTACACCAAGAATATAATCCATGTCTGACTGACAGAGAATCATCTGGTAAAAAAGAAAAAGTACATAAAATTCTTAAAATTCACTATCATGTCAGCAGAGGTAAGAATCAACCAGCTAGGGGCTGGAGCGGTGGCTCAGTGGTTTCGGCGCTTGCCTGGCAAGCACGAGGACCCAGGTTCAAACCCCAGCACCACGTACACAACTAAGTGTTGGAGCAACTAAGGCCATGTGAAAAACTAAATAAAGTTGTTAAAAAAAAAAAAATCAACCAGCTAAACACTAGGCCTAAGTTAACATTACTCATAATTTCAAATACATTCTTTCAAACTTAAAGCTCATTTCTTTCTAAATAGGCATATGGATCTCTAAGCTCTTTTCTGTCTTTCAAATAGCAAAATGGAAATTTAAGTTCCACATTTGAAAGAGGAGATGATGAGATATAGACATAAAGAAATGATGCTATGTGTGGATCACAGAAAACAGCTGAATCAAACCAAGCGAAATGTAAGTGATTGAAAATACACTTCATTTGCAGAAACAGATTAGTCAGGCTTAGGAGTCAATAAGCATTTTCACAATTATGCTCATGTGCACCTTTGGTGTGACCCCAAATCACAAGTCAAAACTGTCCTTACTATTAAAGAGGCCTTTTTATCACCTAAAATTGAAGCACAATGGAAAGGTTCCAAAAAGCAGTTCCAATACTCTCCCCAATCTTCTTGCTAATCTTCCTGAGAAATTATGATTATTTCTAAAATACAAAGACAAAAAGCAAGCACTAAGCTGACAATTAGGAACTGTTCTGCGTTTTAACAGCCACCATTAACACTCAACTTCATTTTATAGAAACACTAACAGTTTATTCAGAATGTAATGCATTATTCAAAAGAATATTTAGTGTGCAAAAAGATTCACAAGGTTTTCTTTAATTAATAAACCCACCTACTTAATTTTTAATACAACATGGTAGAGCAAACTTCAATTTACTTAAAACATTCAGTAATCCTGCTTTGGCACAAAGGGATATGTGTCTGTTTTCTTCCAACAATGAGATAAATTTGCTATATTTAAAAAAAAATTCCCCCCAAAGGTCACCTTGAACTACAAAAAAAAAAAAAACCAACAAACTGATGCTTATTATCTGTACAAACATATCTAAACTATGAGAAAATAAATCAGCCATGTTACCAAGCACAAAGCTATTGAAATTGCTAAGATTTACTTTCAGGTTTTCAGGTGCCACTGAGCCTAAACAAAGATTGTAAAGAATAAAACAAATAGAATGAAACTCAGGGAACAAATTTATACATTGAATCATCTTAAAAGCTGCATTCCCTATAGAACAAAGTGATGAAACTATCAAAAAGCACTGCTCAAAGCAACAACATTTTTTGCATGTCAAAAAAAGAATTAACCTAGAATAAATATATAAATAACAGTATGTTCTGTGTTAAGCCAGTAACAAAGAAACCCCTTAGTGCTGTAAAACAAAGTCCTGTCAAATCCCCATTTTTTACAAAGAAGCATGAAGATCCTTTCACAATGGTTTAAACTGTATTTATAGTAACAGAGTGAAGACTTGAGATAAAAGTCAAAAGGATTAAAGTCAAAGCCCTAGCTCGACATGAGTTATGGTTTTCATTTTTATTCTTATTGTGGTCTACAAATATTAAGACAGAAGATACTTCCATTTGATTGTGGGGTCCTCTGAGACTCTACAACCTCAGAAGAGCAGATAAAACAGATGAAAATGCATCTGGTTTGGGAGCAACCTCCATATTAAATGGCAATGCGCAAAGTAAAGACTACAACTGCAGAAGGCCGTGGGGGAGGGGGAGGCTAAAGGCTGAAATTCTGCAACTGATGCAGGGCAGAAAGGAAAAGGGGGGGATGTGGTATTACTGTTTTAAGATGGCAGTCTGTTAATAATCACTGCATTCCTGAAAATGCAGGCAAATTATACCACCATTCCTTCTTCCGTAAGCTGAGCAGCCCACCACATACTAGTATTGCATACTCTATGAAGGAAAGGGTAGGGCTTGGTAGCTGCACCTACAGCTGAAACAAAAATCCCAGGAGTTGCCACTCAAGAGTTCACAGATTTGAAGACTATACATTTTTCTCACAAAGAAAGAAAGAAAAACACACACACACACACACACTCTGTTGTTGAGTGGAAATTCTTACATACTCTAGGAAGAATTATTCTTCTTTCAGATGTGTTTCTCTTAAAAATGAAGACAAAGCTACATTTAAACATGAGCTTTTGGTCACAGTTCAAAACCTCTATTTTGCATTTCCTTTCCCCTTGTTTCCCTTGTGTAAGAAAATCACACACATACACACACACACATAATCCAGAGAGTGTATACACACACACACAATATGTATTGGAAGATTATTTTTTAATGATAATTTGAGTACTCTTTCTTTAGCTCACATATTGGAAGAGCCACAAAATGAGTTGCACATTTACCATTCATCCACAATCATTTTTACTTTTAAAAATCAGATAGCTGGTTTAATATTTTTTGGAGAAAAGACTGAATGTCCTGAGCAACAACAAAATCAGCAGTATATGAAAAGATAATATCTTGTATCACAGAAAGACTAAAAATATTCCTTTTTGATTCAGTGTAAATACAATTATAAAAGTAAAAATATCCTATCATAGAAGTGTGGAAGAGTTCAATTGAAGTCCATATGCATTCATGTAATCATATAAAGATATAAAAAATGTTACCATTACCCAAATGGGCCAATTTCTCCTTTTCTCACAAAATAAGTTAAGAATTATCATAATTCACTTTTGCAAATCACAAATCTCTGAAAATGATATTTCCAGCACAATTACTTGCTATTTTATTCAGTATTTTATTTCAACTGTCACATTTTGAACACATACACATTTGTACAACTACCAGGGGAAAAATAACTTGAACCAAATTGAAAAATTACCATAACTACTAGTTCAATATGTCTGGCTAAAATAGAGACATCTGGTCTATCATTAATTCTTTTGTGTTGATGACTCCTAGTGCATCTTTTCCTATTAATAAACTTTACAAGAAAATTTAACTTTCAACAAAAAACTGTGACTTAGAAATCTATTGCAAGATATATCAATACAGACATACCACGATTCAATCAAATAAAGCTCAGTACTTTTGAGAATAGTAACATACACTGATTGAATACAAATGGCTAAGCTTTAAATTCCATCAGAATAATGTTATCTATTAAATAATTCTCTGCAGGCAGATATGGCTAATTCATGAATCACTATTTTTAAATATTTATAAATCAGCTCATTGTTCACTTGTTTAAAATATATACACTGCAGCTCTATAATAGTTCTTGATTACCACTCTAAGGAACTTGAATAATGCATTTTCAGAAGATTTGCACACCCCCACACAATTCTGAATTAATAGCCAAGCAAACAATAAGTAATGTACTGTGCTCTGGCAAAAACTCAGTGATAACATCAATCTGGTATCCACTTAACACTTACTGCTTACTTCTCACATATTCCCTACAACAAAGTTTCCTCTCCCAGAAGCAGTTCATTAGAGAAAGGCTATCACCTGCCCATTCATCCATAGAGTGATTTAGTGATTAACAGAGTCATAGATAAGGGGTGAAATGATAACATTCACCACTACCAAATTAAGAGATGAATAAGTAAAAGAGCCTAGCCACTCCCGATACCAATAACTAGATTGCAATTAAAAAGGACTTTTGTCACTTCTTCACAGGGCAATAGGGCCAATTATCTAAAACCTTCTGCTAGAATCCAGAGACACAGGAGCAAGGCCCTTCAAGAAAACTCAGATAATTACTTTTGACAAATGTTCTGCTTGAGCATAATATAGTTACTCAATAGCTTTTTAAAATGACTACAGTTAGAGTAAAATAATCTTTACAAAGTCAACCCAATAACAAGTCCTAAGTCCCCCACCCCCATCCTGCTGCATGCAGCCAGCTTTTTTTGGCCGATTTATAAAGATAGTAAGTTGGTGAATAAATATTTAATTTATGCAGCCAAAACCCTGAAAGGCTCGGCTTCAAATGTAATGCCTTGCATTCCCGTGAGACACACTGTTCAGAAATATCCTTTAAAAAAAAAAAAAAAAAAACCCCGTTTACAGCTGTCCTTTAAAAGAAGATGGAGAGGGGGGAAAAAAAAAGGAAAAACCAACATATATACATGCATCAAACCAAAGACGCCGACGCCCCTCTGCCAACCAGCATTTCTACAGAGACATTCTTTCGATGATTAAAACGTAAGCTCAGAAAGGTTAAAGAAAAGGAAAAGCAGCCAAGTAACACCGCCCAGAAAGCCAGCAGTAAAAACACACCTAGCTGTATACACTCTTAACCTCCCACAACAAATGACACTGACTCAACTTCACCAAACACACACACCAGCACACACTCACGAATTGCACACACGTGCACAGAATGTACACACAAACATCGAGCACAGCACAATACCTACAAACACTGCAAAACTGGATCCACACAAAACATGTACGTATCAGCGTGTATATATAATGCACACGACACGGCACACAGACAACGCAACAACCTAGCTCAAAAGCACACGCCCCACAAGTCCGTGTCGGACACACAGCATGCATGCACGTGTAAAATGTTTGAACTCACAAATGCCGAACAGACACACAGACCGTGCACAGAGTTATTGATGAAATTCCGGGGGGTGGAGGGGCCAGGAGGGAGTGGTAATTGCCACACAAAGGTCTCCGGAGCGGCTGAGAGGGAAGTCGAGCGGAGCCGAGCGCTCGGAAATTCACCGGAGGAAAAGGCACAGTCGAGCCCGAGCGCGAAGTACCGGGAGAAGTGTGCCGAGCGGTCCGGGGCGCGACGGGCGCGGGGCTCCCGGAGATAATCGCTGCTCCCCTCCGCGCGCACACGCAAGCACACACACACACACACACACATACACACACACAGGGGCCCCTGGGCGAGCCCACTCCCGCAGAATAACAAAGAGCAGGAGCCCGGCGAGCGGGCGGCGGCTCGGGCTGGAAGTGGCCGTCTCAGCCGCCGCGGGCCGACGCGGGGCGAGCGGCGGGGCCGGCAGGAGGCGCGGGCGGCAGGAGGCGCGGGCGGCGGGCGGCGGGCGGCGGGCGGGGGGCGGTACGTACCAGGCGGGCAGCCTCGGCCCAGGTGCGGTCCTTCTTCTTCCTCTTGTCTTTCATGTTTGCATTTCATTGATGGTTCTGATGATGACGTGGGGGATTCCACGGGGTGCTCGGGGTTCGGGCGCCGAGACAATGACCCAGTGACCCGGTGACCCGCACTCGCTCCGCGGGGGGAGGCGCGCGGGCGGCGGCGGCGGCGGCGGGTGGGAGGGATGGAGCGAGGGGGTGGGGTAGGTGGGTGGGGGCGCGCGGCGGCCGCGGCGGAGGCGCGCGGCGGGCGGGCCGGCCGGGGGCGGGGGCGGGGGCGGGGGTGGGGACGGCGGCAGCCGCGGCGGCGGGGCCCGGGCCAGCGGCGGGGGCGGTGCCGGCCGGGCTCGCTCGTGCGGGGCTCGCGCTGCGCCGCCGCCGCCGCGGCCGCCGCGGTGACAGCTCCGGGGATGCTCCGCTCGGCCCCGCTCACAACAATACACTCTGACGTCACGGGGAATGGCGACGCGGCCGCACACTCGCCTCGCTCACACTCGCCGCGCTCACACTCGCCCTCCGCGCGCGCACACCCGCGCACACTCGCCGCGCGCCCCCTACTCCAGCCACGCCCTGAAACCCTCGCGAGACCCCTCTCTGTCCAACCCAGCCCACTCCGGGCGGGCGGTTCCACCTCTGTCCCGCTGTCCCGCTAGGGCCGAAAACCGCGGACACTGTGGCCTTCGGAACTTGTGTAGGAGTCAGCTCCACAACTCGGCGCTGAGTCCTGTGCGCTCGCTCTGTGTGTCTCTCTCTTACACACACACGCACACACACACCGTACTACACACACCCCTCTACTGGACTTCCTTAACCCTGTTTCTGCTTTACTGGATGGATTCCCAGAGCCTTGTTGACCAGAACCAGCCTGTTCTGATACTGAACTAATTAATACTGAACGTGCAACTTGAAGCAACATTGAGCCACCTATATCATCTTAAACAATGCAAGACCGAAGTGCCATTTCCGGGCATCAATGCAATGCCACACCGTAGCACTAATTATTTTTAGATAGCATATACGTGTCATTCATAGCGTAAAACATGAAACATGGCATGTGCAAACAGCTGAACAGTTAACGCTTGAGTAGTTTTAAAAATCAGAATTCCCAGGTTGGGATGCATAGATTTGTTATTTGTGAACTACAAAAAAAAATATGTCAAGACTTTAAAAAGTTTCTGATAACCTTTTCAAAGCTTCTTAACATGCCTGGTGAATTGTTTAGGTCAATAAAGTTATTGTTAAGCAAAGAAAGAAATGATGCTTTGACCCACACATTATGTGTTTAAATGTCTTAAGCACCTACAAACAAAAAGGAAAACGGTCACTCGTTGGAGATGATTTCAAGTTATTTCCTGAATATAATAATAATAATAATATGTAAATAATGCTTTGTGTTTTTTTCAGATACATTGTCTCATCTAATTCTCAAAACAAGGCAGTTAAGCCTACTTTCCCTTCTATGCCAGGGAAACTTGAAAAGATTACAATGTATCCAAGTTCTCTGGCTAAATCAGTTTTAAGAACTGAATTCGAGTCTTTTGACTCTAATTCCGGGTTGTTTGTACTATCCTGTACTACTGTGCTTAAAAATAAATGCCCATGTCTAAGAAATGAACGCTTATATCTAGTTAAAACACATGTGCCTATGAATGAGACTGATCACGGTAAGATGACTCCTTTGAGAGCAACTGACAAGTGACTGAAGTTATAAATATGTTTGATTACCAAAAATTAACCAGACAGTTCATAATCATAAAGAGCTGCATATGCTAATTATTTAAAAAATATTTGTTTTATTAATTCACTAGAACAAGAAGCTACGTATCAGTTTAAGGAAATATACAAAGATTTTCTTCACTTTTTCTTCTTTTTTAAAAAATGGATTTAGAGAATACACTGAAGTTATCCCGAGGGAAAAAATTTATTCGTGAAATTTGCATAACTCTATCCGGGTGTATTATATTTTTACTTTACATTTCAAATATATTGGATTTGAGTCATGTTCACATCTGCTTTTATTCTCAAGAATACTCTTTATGACTAAAGTAATTGATGTATTTTCAAAGTATTTTCATTCTGTGTTTTCTTCTACTCAGAAATACCTATTTTAAGCAATCAGACAGTAACATATAATTTGTTATTTTTCTGTGAAATAGTGCTTAATAAGAAGTTTTGGAGCCATTTAAAGAAAAACATACATAATCAGTTATTTCAAAGAAAGGCCAAGTCTGGTTATTAAAGCAGAGAAAACATATTCTCCCGCTTAAGCAGATGTAATTTGATGTTTTTTAAAAAGCTATTGGGCATGCACCCATTCTCTGACAGTGAACTGAGTATAAATAATAAATATTATGAACTGACTCTTGGTTTCTTCCTCCATTTGGGGGTAAATATAGTCCATGACAAGTAGGTCTGGTTAAAGAGTTGGTGAATATTCTGAGCCAAAATAACATATTTTAGAGGTAGGCCAGCATAGAAATAGTCTTCCATTCCAGAGAGGCCACTGTTGTTATTCCTTTCTTACATGTTTACCTAAGTATATACAGCCATTACTTTCCCTTAGGACTCACTTGTTTTCTTAATATGTGTTTATGGCAGGAGGGAGAGAATATCTATGTATCAATTATAGGTCTTTTTAGTTTGATAAATCATATGAATATCTTTAAAACAGAACATGATAAACTTCATAAGAAATGTACAAGTAAAATTATGTGAACTTAGTAAGAGAAATAGCTCTCTGCTGGGGAAATTAAAGAAGCTGTGGATAAAAATGAGGCCCTTTGGAACGGGATTTGAAGAATGTGTATGATTTGAACGTTAACATGTGGAAGAATGGTGAAAGCCCCATCCAAGCACAAATGCAGTAAAGTTAGGAAAATTAAAAACTAGAAAAATATTCTAACACATAGATGACATCTACCAAGTGTTGCTAACATTCAGTTAAGTTCATAACGAATCACTTGTAGTTCCTGAACCTTTCTTTAAATGGGGAAAGAGGGATAATAATAATTCAAAGCACAAGTTGCAGTTAGAACTGCCTATAAATTCTCCCTTTGCTGAGTCTCCTTCCCACTTATACAGCAATTGTGATTGCTCGAGTTCATTTGGCATATAGCAACACCTTTTATGAATTCCCCTGCTTTCTTCATTTTCTTTCCTGCTATTAGTCCTGAATTCAACAATTCAAATTTCTTTTGTGCCTTTCTCCCCTCATAAATTCCAACAGATTTTACATATACTGCAATGTTACTTTTTTTAAGTTTTGCAGTATTTTTAACCATTGATGAACACTCAGTAGATACTAAACCCAAGCAGTAATAAAGGTCAATTTACAGAAAACAAAATAGAGGTGATGTTACACTGGAAAATGGTCGAAGTTCATATGAGACTCCAAAAGCAAGAGAATAAAGACTTAAGAATGTGGGGACACACATTAGTGTGTTATGTCTGTGGTCCCTTAGGACAGACAAGGTTTCACCATGGATCCTAATCAAAGAGTTTGCCAAATATGGAAGAGTTTCAGTGCTTCATAAAAGAATGAGGCTGCAATTATTCTGCCATTCAAATCCCTTATGTACATAGCTGCCATCCCACTAGATGCCCATTACTTGAGAAAACCTAAAATGAATGGAAATCTCTTCCATTCCTCCCACACCCAAGTCCCCCGCAGGCAGCACACCAAGGTGTAGGGGAAGGTCCTTTTGGGAGGGAGTAACAACAGATGAGGGGAAAAGATGGAAGCCAGGATTGCAGGGAAGAAGGAGGAGGTTTTAGAGTGGATTGATGACCATTCAACATGTGTTTTATTTGTGAACTATGTTAATTATGCGCAAGCTGAGGCTCTCTGAATACAACAGATAAGAACATTTAATACTTTTGTTTTCCCTAAAAATTTTTTGATGATAAGCACCTAGGATCTAACAAGTCTGGAAAATCCACGAAGGTGGTCAATTTGTCTCCTCTGCCCACTTCTCAATTCACTAAATCACCAACACTAAGCAAATTACTTGTCACCATTGAGGACACAGTATTTACTGAATAAGAAATCAATCATTGGGGCTAGGCAGTTTGTGCACAACTGTAACACCAGCACCTTGGGAGGCTAAGGTAGGAAGATTGCAAGTTCAAGGCCAACCTCAGCAACTTAGCCATGCCCTATGCAACTCAGCAAGACTCTATTCCAAAATAAAAAATAAAAGGAGCTGGGATGTGGCTCAGTGGTTAAGCACCTCTGGTTCAATTCTTGGTACCAAAAAAAAAAAAAAAAAAAAAAAAGAAGAAGAAGAAGAAGAACAAGAAGAACATTGGGAAATTTAGTAAATTTATCCTTTTATTATCAATACAATAAAATCCAGAGAATCAAGATGTATTTTCATAGTTTTCTTCTTGATAACATTTTTCATTCCTTATTTTTTCTGAACAATTCATGTTTAATATGAAATGAAGTGAAATAAAGCCAAATACCAGTGTTATTAATTATGTATACTCAGACACTACTGGGAGATGCTCCATGAGGACATTTGACTTGTCCTATTATCATCCTATTTATTCTACATAACACATTTTTAAGTTTTTCAATATAACCATTTAAAGTCAGTTTATGCTATTATAAACATTAGCTGCACTTTGGGAAAACACAGAGGTGACATAATATTAGCTGATACTAATTTTATCTAATCTTGGGACAATTCTTCCACTAGGAAATGAATGAGTTCACTTTGATCATTCTGTTTTTTTCTCAAACTCCTTAACAGTCTAATTTTTGAGATTTCAGCATACTTTATAGATGTGTAGCTAAGAAAAAAAAAATTTATTTTCTTTAAAATTTTTCTGTAGGGGAGCTGGAGCAGTGGCTCGGCAGTTGTGTCACTTGCCCGGCATGTGCAACTACACAGGTTCAAACCCCAGCACCCACGTACACAACTAAGTGTCAGAGCAACAGAAGCCATGTGAAAAACTCAATAAAAATTGATTCTCTCTCTCTCCCCTCCCCCCTTCTCTCTTTTTTTAAAAAAACAAACAAACTGAAAAAGCTTTTCTGTAGGGAGTAGAGCAGTGTCTGAGAGGTTGCAGTGCTTGCAGGTTCAAACCCCAACACCATCCACCTTTGTTGGAGCAACAAAGGGCACATGAAAAACTAAGTAAAATCGATTCTCTCCTTCTCTCTCTCTCTCTCTCTCTCACAGTCCCTCTCTTTAAAAAAAAACAAACAAACAAACAAAAAAACCTTTCCTGTAGATGATTTTATTTATATTGTCAATTCACATTGTTCATCGTTTCCTTTTTTAACTAAGTAGAGGTATTTTGAGATGTCCTTTTATTTCTCTGGTCAATTTGTATTTTTATTACATCTCGTTGCACTAACTGAAAGTTTTGAAGATATATCCAGACTCATAGCAGCAAACAGAGAAATAGACTAAATTAGCTGAAAATATTTTCATAGTTTTCTTCTTTTTCGCTTGCTTCAGTTGGTTTTTTTTGTTTGTTTGTTTGTTTGTTTTTTTCTGCTTTATCTCTCTACTTCCTTAGTGCAATAACCAACTGGGCTTCTGAGTAGAGCCCTTCATTCAAGAATTTACCTTTCCCCACTTTAAACCCTTAATTAGGCATAGAGAACACACTGTGATTTATGGTCTAATGTTTAACAGGACTCACACTTAATCCATTACACAAAGAAGGATACACATATTCCCTAACAGCACCACTCATTAGTTTATACAAAATGGGGAAAAAACACTCAGGGAATGTAAATAAAGCTTTGCTTGATACTATCGTCTTGTGCTTGTGTAATGTGATCAGAATTTCAACATTGCAGTGGAGCAGCTTTTTTGCTTATTTTCAAAACTACAAATTAGATTTCTCTAGGTAAACTCTAATTCAATCCCACATTTAGTGGATAAGAAGGAAAATTACATGCTGCTAAATTCATCTTTATGTGAAAAGAATGTTCTTAGTCTGTGAAGAAGACTAGAATTCTGATTACCACTACTGTCTCAAACACTATCATTCAGTGGAATCTTGGCCATGTTACCAATACTCTGCTTCCACCAATTTCCATGCTTATAAAAAGGATATCTTTTTGTGATTGGAGACCCCCTCAATTTTTTTTTTCAGGGAAATCATTAACGAGTCATTTATTCCAGTATTTTTTCAGGTAGCTACAATTTTAAGTTGTACAGTGACTTCCTTTTCATTCTACACAATGTGCTTAAAGCTCAAAAGAAGCTATAAGGCTACTCTGCAACACTTACAAGAATAGATTGAAGTGATGGGGGATAGGGCTCCTTTTGTAACTGAAGAATTCTTATTGCTTTCCCATTGAGTTTTATTGCAGAGGACATGGCTGACTGTCTTAGCCAACACACTTCCAGTAACCATGGGGTGATGTGATTGATTAGCTAAATAGCAGGAATAACTGGAAGATCTCTTAGGAGCCCATTGTGACCAAACAAATGCCTTCCAATTGTCCAATGGCTTATGTGAGGAGAGAGAAGCAAGTGGAACAGGATGCTGGTATTGCCACCCCTCGGTTATTCCCATCCAGCAGTGAGGAAAGGCAGCAGGACTCTGTTTTGGGGGGAAAGAAAAAAGTCTGTCCAGGATTATCATGGCCCCAGCGAAACTAGGAGTGGGGATAGAGCTATGCATATTTATTTTTGTGTATGATAATAGAAATACCCATAAAAAGAGACTTAAGCTCACCCACTCCCCCTGACTTTCTACCACTTTATCACGTTTAGGCAAGATATCCCCAAGGAAAAGGATCAAAGACAGTTATGACATTTAGATGTCAAAATAATGAATCATGCCTCTTAACAGTACCTGGGTTGAGTTTCGGGTGAGAATTTTGAATGCTGCACATTTTTTTAATAGAAAATTCTTTTCTCTGAAGACATTCCCTTTTTTTAGACCAAGAGGTGATTAATACTGCAGAAAGATTCAAAATATCTTTTTTATTAAAATATTATATTTTAAAGAGAGGACAGTGTGTGTGTGTGTGTGAGAGAGAGAGAGAGAGAGAGAGAGAGAGAGAGAGAGAATTAAGTTTTATTGAGTTTTTCACTTGGCTTTTGTTGCTCTGACACTTAGTTCTTAGTTGTGTACGTGGGTGCTGGGGTTTGAACCCATGTAATTGTGCATGCCTGGCAAGCGCCGTAACTGCAGAGCCACTGCTCCAGCCCAGAAAGATTCAAAATGTCTTGATCACAACTTTTCTACCTAACCCATAGTCACCTAGTCAATTTCTGTTTAAATAAGCCTAACTTTCCACATCCCCTCCACCTCTTGCTCTTCATAGGCTTATTGCTGAGTTCTCTATGTAGGCAATGAGTATTTCATGTTGTTAAAATTTCTAAAATATTTTTTAAATGTATTGTTGTTGTTTTTTTATCTAATGTATAATTAAAATAAAATGCATAGGTCTCAAGTGTTTAGTTTGATGACTTTGGATAATTTTTACACCCTAATACCAATCATACAGAACACTTCCATAACCTCTGAGTGTTTCCTTAAGCCATTTCCAACCAGTCCTTGCTCCCTACAGAAACAATCACTTTTAGACTTCCATCACCAAGGATGATCTTGAATGTTAGTGGACGATTGATATTTTCCCATCAGATTGATATTTTCCCATCATTTTCGTAATGATCTGGTGTATTTAATGAAGTACAATTCATATATATGTTTTCTTCTAGGGTTACAGGTTTCATGTTATAGTCCAACAAAACATTGTTTGCCCAATATCAAGACTTTCTTGCTGGACCGAATGTCTGTAATCCCAGAGGCTGGGAAGGCAGAGGCAAGAGGATCACAAATTTGAAGCGAGCCTCAGCAGCTTAGTGAGGCCCTGCATAATTTAGAGACACTCTGTCTCAAAATAAAAAATAAAAAGGGCTGGGGATGTGGCTCAGAGGTTAAGTGCTGCTAGATTCAATCCCTGGTAACAAAAAAAGAAAATGAAAGACAATTTATCATTTTTTTCTAGAAGCTTTCTAAGTTTCATATTTTTGTCTATGATTTAACTATAATTAATTTTATATAGAGATTAAAATAGTGACCCTAATTTTTATGTAATTTATTGCTATCATTCACTCACTCAATTGAACTGTGACCTGTTGACCATAGATGTTTGGGTCTACTTATGATATTTCTATTTCTTCCTATTTACCTATTTGGCTACACATACACCAGTAACAAACTGTCTTGATTATTGTAGCTTTATAGCAATCTTAAAGTCAGATATGGGGACTGGAACAGTACCTCAGTGGTTATGTCGCTTAACTGGCGTGCTTGAAGGCACAAGTTCAAAAACTAACACCACGTACTTGACAAAGGGTCAAAGCAAGGAAAGCCACATGAAAAACTAAGCAAAGTTAATTCTCTCTTTCTCTCTCACTGTCCCTCCCTCTCTCTCTCTTTTTAAAGAAGGAGGGACAGTGAGAGAGAGAGAGAGAGAGAGAGAGAATCAATTTTATCTAGTTTTTCATGTGGCTTTCAATGCTCCAAAACTTCATTGTGAACATGGTGCTAGGGCTCGAATTTTGCATACTCTCACATGCCAGGCAATCATTGTAACTGCTGAGCTACTGCTCCTGCCCCACTTCTGTTAAAAAAAAAAAAAAAGGTATGTAAATCCTGAAGCTTTCTTGTTCTTTTTCAAGTTTATTATGGATTTTCTAGATCCTTGCATTTCCATACAAAGAATCAGACATTTTTATATTGATGACATTAAATGAAAGACCAATTTAGAATGAATAGGTATATTGACAATATCAAAAGTGTTATATGCATAAAGTTGAATTCATCTGGGGGTGAATTCTTTAATTTTTAATATAAAACTCTTGGACATGTTTGTTATATTTATTCAGAAGTCTTGATATTTTCTATACTATTCAAAATTTATTTTAATTTGTTTTTTTCAATTTTTTTCTAATAATGTATAGAAATAAAATTGATTTTTAAATATCAAACTTGTAGACTGTAACTTTGCCAAATTTACTTAGCATTACTATAAAATTTCTATGTGTATAATTTTATTGCTTATAAATAATATGTTGTATTTCTTTTCTGAATTAATGTATCTTTTCTTTTTCCTTTTTCTTGCTTTATTACATTGGCTAGAACATCTGGAACAAATCTGAATGCCAATGATAGAGGAAACACACTTAGCCAGTTTCCAAATTTTGAAGTAAAGAGACGTATGTTTTTCTTAAGTATCATATCAGCTGTACGACTTCTGCAGATGCCATTTATCTGATTGAGGAAAGTTCTTTTTCTAGAAAGCTTACAGTTTTTTCCCTCCCTCCCACGAGTAGGCTTTACATTTTATTAAAAAGTTTTCTAGCAAGGCCTGGTGGCCCATACTTGTAATCCTAGCAACTCCTGAGGCTGAGACAGGAGGATCATGAGTTCAAAGCTAGCCTCTGCAACTTAGTGAGCCCCTAAGCAATTATGGAGACCCTGTCTCAAAATAAAATATAAAAATGGCTGGATATGTGGCTCGATGATTAAACATCCCTGGGTTCAATCCCTGGTACCACAAAAAAAAAGTAGAAAAAAATGGTTTTCTGCATCTGCAGCTTTGAGAGGATCGTGAGATCTTTCGCCATTCTCTCTATTCTGTTAACATAGTGTGTCGCATTGATTAATTTTCTAATGTTAAACCATTTTTACAATAAATCCATTTGGTTCTTTTAAGTACAATGCTATAGATTGCTAGATTCATTTTTTTTTCTTTTTAGTATTTTGTTAACGAATTTTGTCTTTGTGCTCGGAATGAATATTGATCTTTAATTTCCTCTTAATATCTTTGAGATTTGTGTATATTATGGTTTCAGTGAACTCACAAAAAGTTAGAAAGTTTGTACCTCCTTTGCATTCTGAAATACTGAAAGAATTTTTGTTGAATTAGGATTACTTCTTTCTTCACCACCCAGTACCCTACCCCTGTTTTAGTACTGGGAATTGAACCCAGTTTGCTTTACCACTAAGCTCATACCCAGTTGTTTTATTTTTCTTTTTTTTCTTTTTTTCTTTTCTTTCTGTTTTTAGGGCTGAGGACTGAACTCGGGGCCTTGCACATGGTAGGCAAGCGCTCTGCCACTGAGCTAAATCCCCAACCCCTTATTTTTCATTTTAAACAGGGTCTTGCTAACTTTCTGAGGCTGATCTCAAGCTTTTGATCCCCTGCTTCAAACTTCTGAACTACTGTGATTACAGGTGTTTGCCACCACTCCCTGTGATTAATATTATTTCTTGAACATTTAGTAGGGTTCCCTGTTGAAACCACACAGAAATGGAATTGTAATTGTGTGTCTATATTTGTGTGAAGGTTTTTCATAACAAATTCATTTTCTGTTATATATAAAAGGCTATTTATTCATCTTTTTTCTCTGAATTTCATATTTTTCAGTTCTACTAGAATTTTTAAATTCATGCTATTTGTATGCCACTAATTTAGACACTGTAAAAATATAGTTTTATGCTTTTTTGTGAATTTATACATTTGTACCCTTGTAACCTTAATCTAATTTTGCAATCATTTTACTATTCCCTGTCCATTTGGAGATTGTTTCAGTCATCTTTTGCATGATGTGGCAAAGACTCTGACAAGAACAACTTAGAGGAGGAAAAGTTTGTTTTGGCTCACAGCTTTAGAGGTTCAGTCCCTGGTTGGCTAACACCATAGCTCTGGGACCAAGGTGAGGCAGAACATCATGCTGGAAGGGCTTGCATAGGAAAGCAGCTCAGGACCTGGCAATCAGAAAGCAGAGAGAGCTCCATCCACCAAGGACAAAATATAAACCCCAAAGGCATAGCCCCAGGGACTCACCTCTTCCAGCCACACCCTACCTGCCTACAGTTACTGCCCAGTTAATCCATGAGTGGACTAATCCACTCATTAGCTTAAGGCTCTCATAATCTGATCATTTCACCTCTGAACACTCTTGCTTGTTGTCTCACATCTGAGTTTTTGGAGGACATCTCACATCTAAACCATTACAGAGCGCCCACCTCCAGGACCTGGAATCACACAATATATAAACTTTTATGCCTAGCTTCTTTAATTTATGTGGCCACTTTATTGCATGCATCAGTAGTTTGTTTCTTTTTATTTCTAAGTAGTATCCAGTCCAGTCCTATGCATAGACATGTTGCTTATCCATTGATGTGGAAGAACATTTAGAATATTTACAGTTTGGGTGTATTATAAATAAAGCTAAGAACATTTGGATATAAATCCTTATTGTGCACATGTTTTCATTCTTATTTGCAAATACTCTCAAGTGAAATTACTGTATCTTACGTTAAATATATATTTAGGTTTTCAAATTGATGCATTTTATTTTAAGTATATGTTCCCAAATTAGCACCATATTTTTTGGTAAAATTTATTTTGAAAACATTTACCTATTATAAAAAATGAGTAAATGGGGTTGGAGCAGTGGTTCAGCAGTTACAGCACTTGCCTGGCATGTTCGAGGACAAAGGTTTCAACCCCAGCACCAAGTCCTCAAAGAAGTGTTTGAACATTGAAGGTCCCGTGAAAAACCAAATAAAATTGATTCTCTCTTTCTCTCTCTCATTGTCCTTCTCTCTAAAAAAAAGGGGGGGGGGTAATTTTGTGTCATTTGTCTTCCTATTATTGAATTTTAAGAATTTTTTGTATATTTTGAACACAAATCCTTTATTAGATATATGATTTATAGATATTTCCTCTCAGTTTATACCTTATCATTTTATATTCTTAATGGTATCTTTCTCTTTTAAGATGCGGCTTTCGTTGCTCAGACACTTCACTGTGTACATGGTGCTGGGTTTGAAACGGTGTCCTCGAACATGCCAGGCAGTGCAGTAACCACTGAACCACTGAGCCACCTCTCTAGGCCCTTAATGGTATCTTTTGAAGGCCAAATATTTCAACTCTTTTCTTTTTTTTTTAAGGGAGACAGAAAGGAAAAAATAACCAATTTTATTTATTTTAATCTGGCCTTTGTTTCTTTGACACTTAGTTGTGTATGTGGTGCTGAGGTTTGAACCCAGGTCCTCGAGCATGCCAGGCAAGCACTCCAACCGCTCCAGCCCCCAGATATTTTGATTTTGATAAAACCCAATTGTCAATTTTTCTTCTACAAAGTATGCTTATAGTATCACATAAGTAAAACTTTGCCTAAATTAAGGTCACATGTTTATCTCATGCTTTCTTCTGAAGTATTCTAATTTAAGCTATTAAATTTATGTATATGATTGATATTAAATTATTGTATGGATTTTTGCATACCACTTGAGGTAAAAATATGAGTTTTATGTTTTTTTGACTTATGAATATGCAATTGTTTACCAAATTCTTTGTTGTAAAGATTATCCTTTCCCCCATTGAAGTGTCTTAGCACATTTATCAAAAATTAATTGTCTATAATTATATGAGCTTTTTTTACTATTAATTGGTACTTGTTATTTGTCCTTATGCCAGTATCATACTGTCTTGATTACTGTAGCATATTATAAATTTTGAAATAAGCTAGAGTAAAATCTCCAAATTGTAGTTGTTACAGATATTCAAGTTTTATCAAATTTCCACATAAATGTTAAAATCAATTTGTCAATTTCTCCCCCAAATAGGGGAGGATGAAATTTCTTGTAAGCCATCCCTGAGCAAACCCTCCACTGAGTTTTCACTTGGAAATGTTTCATCCATTATTTTTTCAAATGTCCCTTCTGTCTAATAATTATCCCTCACCATGCTCCCCACAGACTGGATGCGTTCTACAGGAGGGAACAATGTCTTTTTTGCCAGCACTGCAATACTGTGATTAACCCAGGACAGGGTGCATACTCGTTGTCTGTCACTGTCAAATGAACTAACGCATGCATTTATAAGCAACAAGGACGGCATTTACTGTACTCATTCTGCTTAGGTGATAATGTCTCTGAATAGCATTACAATTGGTTAAAAATAATTGATTTTATACCACCACTTTGGATTAATAAAATTCTCAGTCTAGTCCAATTAAGTCTAACTATCCCAGGCCAGGCCATTCAATGTGACTCCATTTCTCTTAGTATTTCTTTGTAATCCCTGTTATTCCTGCCTTTAAATGGAACTGGGAATAGTTTTTCATCTGGATTTCATTGCTCTGACACTTGTTTGTATGTGGTGCTGGGGTTCAAACCCAGGTCTTCACACATGCCAGGCAAGTGCAGTGCTGCTAAGCCACTGCTCCAGCCCCAGAGCAGGGAGTAGAAGAGGAAAACGGGAAGAAGAAAGGAGTGAAAGGGAAGGAGAAGAAAAGAGATGCAATTAGGATCAAAAAGGGATTCTCTACTGTTTCTGTTTGCAAGGCTTTACATTTAGAAAATTTATTAACTTGTTTGTATTTATCAAAATAGTTGACTTTTGTGAAAAAGTGAAACCAAGGCTTTATATTTTTGTATGTATTACTCCTCTAAAAAAAGATACACAAAAAAGATACTGAGTGAGTTATATTACTGACATTTTCACCAGTAATATTTGTAAAAGAATACTCTGTTTTCTTTTTGTGTGTGAATAATTGTGCCCACTTAGTAAAACAAATCCTTAGGGCTTGCCGGTTATGGCGATTGTCTGGTATGCGTGAGGACCGCGAGGACCAAGGTTCAAACCCCAAAACCTCATGCATCACATACAAAACAAAGTGTCAGAGCAATGAAAGCCACATGAAAAAAAAACTAAATAAAATTGATTCTCTCTCTCTCTCTCATTCTTAGAAGAAAAAGAAAAATCCAGGGGCTGTGGCAGTGGCAGAGCAGTAGAGCACTTGCTTGGCACGTGCAAGGACCTGAGTCGGAACCCCAGTACTACATATGCAACTAAGTATGGGAAAAACAAAAACCAGAAGAAAAAAAACTGATTCTCTCTCTTAAAAGAGAGAGAGAGAGAGAGAGAGAGGGTCTGGAGTGGTGGCTCGGCGGTTATGGCACTTGGCCTGCGTGTGCGAGTACGGGGGTTCAAACCCCAGCACCCATATGCACAACTAAGTGTCGGACCAACAAAAGTCATGTGAAAAACTCAATAAAAATTGATTCTCTTTCTCTCTCTCTCTCTCTCTCTCTCACTGTCCTTCTCTCTTAAAAAGAGAGAGAGAGGTTGGGGTTTAGCTCAGTGGCAGAGCACTTGCCTAGCACTCGCAAGGCCAAGTTCAGTCCTCAGCCTTGAAAAAAAAAAAAAAGAGAAAGAGAGAGAGAAGAAAAAAAGAAAGACAAATCCAGCTGTGGTTGGTGGCCCACATAACAACCCCAGCAGTTTGGGAGTCTGAAGCAGGAGGATCAAAAGTTCAAAGTCAGCCTCAGCAACTTTACAGGCCCCTAAGCAACTTAGCAAGCCCCTGTCTCAAAATAAAAATTAAGAAGGACTGGGGATGTGACTCAGAGTTAAATGCCTTTGGTTTCAATCCCTGGTTCCAGAAAGAAAAGAAAAATAAATCCAGCATGTAGCATCTCCCTAATTCCTTAAAAACTTTGAGATAATTGTCATTAATAAAATTTATATTCTAGAACAATTTTAGATTTATGGGAAAGATACGAAGACATACAATGTTCCTATGCGCCCAATCCAGTTACTCATATCATTAATGTCTTACATTATTGTGGAATATTTATCACAATTGATTAGTTAATAGCTAATATCAATTCATTGTTATTAATTAAAGTCCTTACTTTACTCACATTACCATGGTTTTGTAGTCAATATCCATTTTGTGTTCCTAGATTCCTTCAAAAATACTAGGGGCTGGAGCAGTGGCTCAGCAGTTGGTATGCTTGCCTGGCATGCTCAAGGACCCGGGTTCAAACCCCAGCACCACATGCACAACTAAGTGTTGGAGAAACAAAGGCCAGACAGAAAAATAAAGTTGATTCTCTCTCCCCTCCCCATTCTCATCCTTTCTAAAAAAAATACTGTATTATGTAGAGTTACTGTCTCCTTCATATATATATAATATACATACATACACATATATATTTATATTTTTATATATAAATGTATAAATGTATATTCATATATATATAAAATAATAACATGTTCTGAAATTCCTGCATCAAAACAAAATTTCAAGTCAAAAATATCTAATAGTAAAGCACAAAACCTATCAACATTAACATTATTTGTTTTAAGTTACTTCTACTTAAAGGTAAATAAAGATAGCAACACTAGCCCATGCGCTGCTCTTCCACAGCCCTGAAAGACACCAGCGAATGAAAAAGGACGTCTATTAATGAAAGCATTGCATCTCTTCATTAAATACACAGCTAACACAAAAGTCATGTACGCATATCCATAACTGACTTCTTAAAGTCCACTTTGGAGTCCAAATCATTGCCACCAAGTTTATCTCTGGGTGAGATATGCTCCTTTATTATTTTATTAGCTTCTCAGCTGTTTCATTAATATTTTAGAGTAGGAAGTAGATGTCTTGAGATTTCAAAATTACCACAAACTGCCCCAGCTCCACTCTATTGATTACTATAATGCCATCAGGATCCTTAGATAAATGTATAGAAGCCACCTTACTGAGAATAGCTTCTATTCTTAGTTTATACATAAGCAGAAAGGGGGAAAACCTATAAAATTCAGCTTCAATGGCACTGTAGATTCGAAAGGGTGTTTTGGAAATCTGGGTACCGGAAGGTTCTCATGGTGAGCAATATTTAGCATCTTATTTTTCAGTCAGCATCAATCCTTTTAAGTTTTTTTAAAATCTGGGTTCCTATTTATAATTTTTTTTTTAAGAGAGAGGGCCAGTGAAAGAGAGAAAGAGAAAATCATTTGTATTTAGTTTTTCACGTGACTTTCATTGCTCCAACACTTCATTGTGTACATGGTGCTAGGGTTTGAACCCACATCCTCCAGCATGCCAGGCAAGTGAGGTAACCACTGAGCCCCCACTCCAGCCCCTTTTCTATTTACAAATTAACAAAGAAACTATTCACTAGAATGACTATGAATAGCAAATGCAAGTATATTACACCATGAATAAATCCTGTGTAAAATAGCTAATATGTTAGAATTATTTTGTAGTAAACAGATAAACAAAACAGTAATATATAACTTTTTAAACATTTCTTACTCAGTGAAGACTCCACTTGAGCTGTAGTTGTAATTACAGATTGTGGGTGTGTGAGTGTGTGTACACACGAACTGAAGTGGAAAATTACAGTAAATGTCATAAAAGTTTCCTCTTCTTTTTTTTTTTTTAAGAGAAGGACAGAGAGAGAGAGAGAGACAGAATCAATTTTTATTGAGTTTTTCCACATGGCTTACATTGCTCTGACACTTAGTTGTATATGTAGGTGCTGGGGTTTGAACCCATGCCGGGCAAGTGCAGTAACTGCTGAGCCACCGCTCCAGACCCCAAAAGTTTCCTCTTCTATGAGTGTCTTCATGGAACAGGAGCTCAACAGTCACTTGTGGAATAGAGGTGATATTTAGGAAATACATTAGTAATGAAAACTTACACAGATCTACTTTTGCACCTGTCCTATGTGATAATATTTATGTATTTATATGTATATACCTCAAGGAGATAAAATAATGTGTCAAAACTTCTTGTATGAACTACTATGCTAAACTGTACTACATTAGTCCAGTTGAAAGTTTTTATGTTATCAAACATTTAAAAAACACAAATTAGGGCTGGAGCAGTGGCTCAGAGTTTTCAGCACTTGCCTGGCAAGCACGAGGACCCAGGTTCAAACCCCAGCACCACGTACACAACTAAGTGTTGGAGCAATGAAGGCCATGTGAAAAACTAAATAAAGTTGTTTCTTTCTTTCTCTGTCTCTCTCACTGTCCTCTCTCTTAAAAAATAAAAATAAAAAACAAACAAATTACAGAGGAAACTTTAGAGATTAATAATTGTTTTTCATTTTGTTTAATTTACTAACAAAACCAAATATTTTCTTCTCACTGAAATAGCAAGTAATGTTAGATTTTAATGAAAGCACAGCAAATAAAACATTTTTAAAGGCTAGCATATATCTAAATTAATTAACTAAATTATAACTAAAGCTAATTGGTTCTAAATTAGACTAATTTCAGTTTCTACTTCTAATGCATAGTAGAGCTGAAAGTTTTTCACAAAGTTACATAAACTAATGGCAGAAAAATTTCATCCATGCACTTACTAAATCATGACACATATTTTTTTAAATTATGCTCAAGAACAATGGGTTTTGTTGAAGTTCAGATAAAATATTTGTCTTCTCCCATGTCAATCCATTGTTTTAGCAAAGTAATTGAAAGACATTAGGTTTTAATAATTTTAGCAAATTGATTAAAAAGAAATTCCTGGATTTATTTGTAAAATAACAGGTTATAAAATAGTTTTGAATGTGGCTAAAAATGAAAACATTTTCTATAAAATTGGAATACTTATCATTTTGGCAATAAAAATCACATAATAGTGTAACATTTAAAACACACTGTAAGGAAAGAAGTGAGTGGAGGAAATACTGAGAAGAGTGGCGCAGCTCAACAGTAACACAGGTTTATTGGGAGAAACCTGCAGAGGGGAGGTCGGCAAGAGTCTGGGACCCATCATCTGCTTAGAGTCTGGGGTAGATATAGAGGTCTAAGGGAAAGATTAGGGCGTTGCTAGGGAGATGTCAGGGAAGGGTCCTTTCTTATAAGGGAGTGTTTAGGGTTTCTTTGCATGATAGTGGAGTATTTTAGGTGGGTCTGGGGTTTAGGGATAGGTGGGTCTTGCTCTAAGATGGAGAATAAGATTCAAAATGTCTTTGTCGGGCTGAAGTGGTGGCTCAGTTCTTAGTGCGCTTGCCTGGCATGCTCAAGGACAAGGGCTCAAACTCCAGCACCACATACACAGCAAAGTGTCGGAGCAGTGAAATCACATGAAAAACTAAATAAAATTGATTCTCCCCCTCCCCCACTGTCCCTCTCTCTTAAAAAAGAAAAAGAAGAAGCTGGGCAAAATGGCATTGCCTAGATCTACCTAAGGTATATTTTCTTTTTTTCCTTTTTAAAGAGAGAAACAACTTTATTTAGTTTTTCACATGGCCTTAGTTGCTCCAACACTCAGTTGTGTACGTGGTGCTGGGGTTTGAACCCGGGTCCTCGTGCTTGCCAGACAAGCACTGAAACCGCTGAGCCACCGCTCCAGCCCCACTAAGATATATTTTCATGTCTTTAATTCTACAAGATTCTTTTGAAAGCACAATTTTTCTCAATTTTCTGTAAAATGATATATCTACATAAAGAATATAAATACATATAAATATCTGTAGACAGCCTAGTGCTGATAGCCATGTGTTAACATAAGACATGTAAAATTAGAATCAATGTATTTTTGTTAAAAACATTATGTAACTCATCTTCAAGATGACTTTTTAAAGTAATTTTGTATTGTATAATCTTCCAACTCCTGTATAGTACAAAAGGTTTCATTATTACTCCTGACTTCTTTACAAAGTTTTATAAAGATTCTACCATTTAAAATCACGTATTTCACCAGATACAGCGGTACACACCTGTAATCCCTGCAACTCCGGAAGCTGAGTGTTAGGAAAGAGACAAAACGAAGGAAAGAAAGATGGAGGAGAGCAGTTCAACAGTAACACAAGTTTATTCGGGAGAAATAAACGCTCAGTGGAGTCTGGGACCCACCCACCACTTACAGCCTGGGGTAGGTAGAGAGGGAATGGGTGCGGGGAGGCCAAGGGGGGAGTTTTCTGGTTAAACCGAGTTTTTCAGTGGGGGATCCTCTGATAAGGGTTCCAGTAAGGGCTCGAGTCAGTTGATTTCGAAACAGTGAGTAGGTGGTTTGCGGTCTTGCTCACAGGAGTGGTTTTTGGTAATTTTCTGTATCCATCACTGAGGCAAGAGGATCACAAGTTCAAGACCAGCCTCACTAACTTAGCGAGGCCCTAAGCAACTTAGTCAGACTCTGTCTCAAAATAAAAAATACAAAAGGGCTGCAGATGTGTTCGGTGCTTCAGCTCTCCCTGAGTTCATTCCTAGTTTCAAAATTAAAATTAAATAAAATGACCTATTTCCTCAATCGATTACTTCATAGTGTACTGAAACACTTGATCCTGTGACTTGGAAGGCCACTGCCAGGCCATTCATATGGTGTAACTTCTGTTCTCTTCCAGGACACTTTACATTGTCTTCAAGATGAGTACTAGCATCTTTCTATGTATTAAATACTAGCAAAGGATAAATTTTTCTGTTTTCCTTTTTTAATGAAAACTTTAAATATTGACAAGTTAATATTTATTTCCAGCTTCTCAATACTAAATCTCACATGTAATCTGATATATATGTATCCTTCTTTTGGAGAGCCTGGGTGTGATTCGGGCAGTCTTGAGGAGCAGGAGGTACAATAGTCTTTGGACAACATCTGTGTCAGAAATGTTTACTGAGCACTAAGGTTCGGGAAGGCATCTTCCCAGAAGACAGCCCGGTCTCTGCCTTCCATTCTGGGCTCCCACAGGCTGAGGAGACATCCCAGCCTTGGCCCACCCACCCATTAAGTGAGCAGGATCAAAAGTTGGGACACCTCCTTCTGCTCCTGCTCGCCCCTGAGAAAAACTGAAAGGCCATAGGAAACGCTAATTCCTGTCTGTACTTTAAAATCCTCACTGATTTGGGCAATTACTGTCACTGGACAGGGAAATGGTCAGAGATAGCACAAGTTTAGGCCTTTTGGGATTTGCTCTCTTGCTCCCTCCTCCCCCTCTTACTTACATAAATCCTCTTCCTCCTCCCCTTGCTGCAGCTACGGTCCTTCCCCCTTCAGCTGTGGCTCCTCCTCCTCCTCCAAACCTCCTCCCCCCTTATACCCCCTCTATATCTAAAACTGTTGCTTATTAGTGTTTTGCAGAAGTACTACCTTTATTATTTTTTTTAAAGTGAGAGGGACAGTGAGAGAGAGAATCAATTTTATTTAGTTTTTATTTAGTTTTCCATGTGGCCTTCTCTGCTCTGAAATTTTGTTATATATGTGGTGCTGGGGTTTGAACTCATGTCCACTGAGCCACCGTTCCAGCCCCTAGAAGTACTACTTTTAACAGAAAAACTTGAATTAAGACACGCCTGGAATAGGGGAATCATCTCAGAAGGTGATGTCTGACCGCCATGAGATATCCCTTTAACTCAGGGGTTCTTCTGGGGGAAACAGCAACATGGGGAACCCGAGCTAGGCATCCATGACATGGCATTAGCCCTGGATAACTAAGTATATATTCATTTGTTCTGGAATATTTGATAATGTTTCCCTCTCAATTGTAACTATATGTCATCTAATAAATAATAAATTTGAAAAAAAGAAAAGATGACATGTTCAAACTGAGAAAAAAAAGAGACATTCCTGAAATGTAGCCTTTGAATCAAATCTTTAAAAACACTGTGTTACACCTGATGGGCAGAATCACAGCCTCTGGGACAGGAGTCCTCTGGGTTTCTCCTTTGCTGGCAAAGCCATAAAACTTATTTTTCCTTTTTCTCAAAACTATGTCACCATTGTTGAGTTGGCATTGGGGGTCAGGCCTGAATTTTCAGTAACAATCCCAAGTGTGAGTTGGACTATTCGGTTCCTCACTGGATGTTATAATAGAGGCTGTGCTTTACACTCCTTTCCTTAGGATTGGCTGTGAACGTGAATGTGAAAGAGCCAAGAAAGAGATTAATTACAACACGGACTGTAATTGCACTAGCACTGTGTAAGATTGTAAACTATCATGGGAAAGCTACTGACTCAGTCGAGCTTCATACTTCAGCGGAACTGTCAAGTCCGGTTGTATGCTTATCTTTATCCACTAGATTAGGATTTCCTAAAGGCAATTACAGAGCTTCTGAATCAAAACGTCAGACTCTGACCTGGATTTGGAACCAAATGCCACCATTTGCTCTCTGTGTAACCTAAGGAAGTAGAAAAGCTATTTTGAACCTCAGTTTCTTAAATATAAAGTAGAGATAATAATCCCTGCCTTCCAGGTTTCCTCTCCAGATTAAACATATCATTTGTAAGGTTCTTAAGACAGTGTTCAAACAACACATATTATTTTACAAGTCATTATTATTCTTTTTTTTTTTCAAGGGCTGAGGACCGAACTCAGGGCCTTGTGCGTGCTAGGCAAGCGCTCTGCCACTGAGCTAAATCCCCAACCCCTATTATTCTATTTTTTAAGGTCTCAAAGTTCAAAGAATAAAAGAGGAGATGTATCTAATTTCAAATGTTTATAATATTAAAACTATTGGTCTGGAGCGGTGACTCAACAGTTACAGTGCTTGCCTGGTATTCTCAAGTACGCGAGTTCAAACCCCAGCACCACGTACACAGTAATGTCTTGGAGCAACAAAAGCCGCATGAAAATCTAAATAAAGTTGATTCTCTCTTTCTCTCTTTCCCTCTCTCTCTCTCTCACTGTCCCTCTCTCTTAAAAAAAAAAAAACTAACTATGTAGGCTTATGCCGAATTTATTTGTACAGTAGAGAACTGGTCTGGAGACTACATTGCCAGGAAAGGTAGCATAGATTAGATGTCTGTTTCTCTGTTCCTCCTGATAAGCACAGCCAAAAATCCTGGGCATTATATATAAACAAACATAAGAAGACAGAAGGTGGAGAGAAGGACTTTGATTGGTTAAAAACTTTGGGACACAAGGATCAAGGTAGTGATGAGTTCCCTGGGTTTTGTTTTTTGCTTCATACATCCCAGACAGTACTAGAGAAGCAGACTACCAAGAAATGCCAAAGCATATAGGACGAAAAAAAATATAAAAAAAAGCCTCAACACAGTCCTGTTCTCTTGAGCCAAAGGACCAGGAAAGGGGCAGCCAAGCAAGACACACATTTTTAGATGATAACTGTGTTGTACCTGACTAATACTCAAAGGGGGAAAAATGTGGCTCTACCCTGACCCATCCAGGAAAGTCCATGTGGAGAGCCTGAAGTTCCACCCTCACCCGATTATAAGGAGGTGCCCCAAGCCAGCTAGCCCTCAAGCCAGTGTTGTGTCAGAAGAGGCTGAGGGGAGATCTGGGCCCTTCGCCCATGCCAGGGGTAACTGAGGTTCCCAACCTCTGCAGTGTTGGTGGAGACTACACGGGAAACTGGACCTTCACTCCAGCTGGGGGTAATGAAGTCCCCCTTCCCTTCCTGGCTGCTGTGGGGACAAGCAGAATTCAAGTAAAAACCATTCAACTGTGACAAGGGAGGACAGGTTTTACGTATAAAAGCCCTATTTTACAATATAAATGTAACTTTAAGGAATACTCACACATCAAATAATACAACATCCACTTTTAAGAAGCAAAAACTGGGAAGATAAATAAATATTACTACTAATAGATAATAGTGACACGGGGAAAAGCATAGTTGGAATTTTGGGTTGATCAAGAGGAAGCCAGATTTTTGTTTGTTTGTTTTTTTAAGAGTGAAGGACAGTGAGAAAGAGAGAGAGAAAGAAAGAAAATCATTTTTATTGAGTTTTTCACATAGCTTTCGTTGCTCTGACACTTAGTTGTGTACGTGGGTGCTGGGGTTTGAACCCGCGTACTTCCACATGCCAGGCAAGTGCAGTAACCACTGACCCACCACTCCAGCCCCAAAACCACTTCTTTTTAAGAGGATAAAGAATGTCTGCTGCTCCTAAAGAACTAGTAAGCATATCAGTTTGAGCTCCACAATGTTACTAAGGAGGGTCCAGCAGGAGGGTCCCAACATTGCCACTCCCTTCAGTTAACAACAGCACTGCATTCCTTCTGCAGATAAAGATGCTGGGGGCACAGGCCAAAGACTGCGGGTGCTTGCCCCAGCTTGATGCTTCAACTCCGAGGAGACTCGAACCCAACTTCCACCAAACCAGCATCAATAGGAGATTTTTATTTTTAAAGAGAGAGGGATAGTGAGTGAGAGAGAGAGAGAAAAAGAATCAATTTTATTTAGTTTGTCATGTAACTTTTGTTGCTCTGACACTTTGTTGTGTACCTGGTGCTGGGTTTGAACCTGCAGTCCTCGCGCATGCCAGTTAAGCACCATAACTGCTGAGCCA
The DNA here is from genome assembly GCA_004027875.1 of Aplodontia rufa. Taxonomy (NCBI): domain Eukaryota; kingdom Metazoa; phylum Chordata; class Mammalia; order Rodentia; family Aplodontiidae; genus Aplodontia; species Aplodontia rufa. Next base: position 68,259 of record PVKS010004979.1, read on the forward strand.
TCGCTCCAGTCCCTCAATAGGAGATTTTAAACACATTTCTCATAACATAAGAACACAATATGTCAATATAGACAGGAACTGTACAACACAATTAATTGGTATATCTTAAGGATATATCTATATATATGTATGTATGTATATCATATACACCACACCATAAAAATGGAGAATAAAATTACTCAAACTAGCAAAAAGTTTTCCAAAAATCAGTCATATAGTAGGTCAACAAAGGTTTGTCATTAATTTTCATAGGTATCATAAATAACACTCAGATCACTGTGCAAGCTATAAATTAGTAACAGAATTGAAAACACAAAATAGCTTTCATTCCTGGCAATTTAAAAACCTCTACGAAATAACTTCTGGGGAAAAGGGAAATAAAATCCAATATTATGGAATTCTCTTGTTCAATGATGAGAATGGAAAAACTATATAACAGACCTCATGACAAATATTGAAAGCATATCCTTAAGATTCCATCAGGAGGGGATGGAGCAGAGGCTCTGCCGTTACGGCAATTGCCTAGCATGCACCAGTACACAAGTTCAAACCCCAGCACCATGTACACAGGGAAGTGTCAGAGAAATGAAAGCCACATGAAAAATTAAAAATAAAACTGATGTTCTCTGTCTCTCTCTGTCTCTATCACTGTCCCTCTCTCTTAAAAAATAAAAAAAAAAAATCCAAAAAACAGCATTACATCAGGGAAAATGAAAGGTTAAAAGTAAGTGCATTGAATCTCCAATTAAAAGTTAAACTAGACAGGCCTGGTGGTGCATGCCTGTTATCTCAACAGCTTGGGAGGCTGATGCAGGGGAACCAAAAGTTCAAAGCCAGCCTCAGCAACTTACCAAGGCCCTGAGCAATTTCTCAAGACCCTGTCTCAAAATAAAAGTTAACAATGGGGTGGGAATGTGGCTTAGTGATTAAGAGAACTTGGGCTCAATCACTGGCACCCCCCCAAAAAAATGTGTGTGTGTGTGTGTGTGTGTGTGTAAAGAAGCACATCCAAATATAGTACAGCGAAGAAAGAATGACAAATGCAGAAAGTAATGAGGTAAAGCCTAGGAATTGATCCTCTAACTAATAAATAAAAATATTGGTTCTTTGAAAAATAAAATTTCCAAAATTTCTAGTTTAGGTAATAACAATGGAGAAGCTAGACAAAGTAAGAGATGACATGAGGGTAACAATATTGAAACAGAAGAACTATTTTAAACAATACTAGAAAAAACTGCTTTGAAATACTCCTTGCAAATAGAATTAAAAACCTAGTTGACATTAATAAACTCATAAGAAAATGGCTTTTACCAAAATTAGTCAAAGCACACATCAATTTGTGTAAAAGAAAAAGTTAAAGTTATTAAGGAAATTCCCTATAATTAAGCACCAGGCCAGCTTAGCTTCTCAGAGAAATTCTGGCAAATCTCGAAAGAATAGCTCGTCCCAATGCTACATAGTACAAATGAAGTAAAGGAAGAAAAATGTCCCAGCATTTTTTTAAGAAAATCAACAATAACAGTTAAAACTCATAAAGATAGCACAAAAGACAAAGTTCAAACCAGTAAATAAAATAGTAGTGAAGCTACACTATGTAATCATAAAATAGTGATATTTATTTCAAGAATGCAAAAATTTACTATCTTGGGGCTGGAGCGGTGGCCCAGTGGTTATGATGGTTGTCTGGCAAGTTCGAGTCCACGGGTTCAAACTCCAGCACCATGTACACAACAAAGTGACGGATCAATGAAAGCCACAGGAAAAACTAAACAAAATTGATTCTTTCTCTCTCACTGACCCTCTTTCTTTAAAAAAAAAAAAAAAAGGACTATATCAGGACTAAAGTAAATATTTCCATTACCCTCTCTAGTAATTAACACTATACTGAAGATTTTGTTCAAGTTAGTTAAACAGATCAATTAAAGCATATGATTTAGAAAGGATGTAAAAAATATTCTGTCAGCAAAAGATAACAATAGTACACCTAGAAAATGGGAAAGAATCAATAATATTGTCAAATTTAAAAAGTGAGCAAAGTGATTATATATGATGTATAAAAATCAATACCCCTTCATAGATATAAATAACCAGTTAGAAGGTAAAATGGGGATTGGAGTGGTGGCTCAGCGGTTATGGTGCTTGCCTCGAATGCAAAAGGGTGTGAGTTCAAATCCTAGCACCACATATACAGTGAACTGTCCCAGCAAAGAAAGCCACATGAAAAACTAAATAAAATTGATTCTCTCTTTCTTCCTCTTTCTCTCTTAAAAAAAAAAGAAGGTGGGGCTGGAGGGGTGGCTCCGCAGTTTCTGCCCTTGCCTGGCAAGCAGGAGGACCCGGGTTCAAACCCCAGCACCACGTACACAACTGAGTGTTGGAGCAACTAAGGCCATGTGAAAAACTAAATAAAGTTGTTTCTCTCTTTCTCTGTCTCTCTCACTGTCCCTCTTTCTTTTAAAAAAAAAAAAAGAAGAAGAAGAAGGTAAAATGGTAGTGAAAACTTTTCTGTTTCTGAAGAAAATAAAAGACTTGGAAATAAATTTAATAGGAAATAAGCAAAACGTATAAAAGAAAGTTTAAAATACTCCTAAAAGTCACAAATTATGCAAAGCAAATCCACCCCTTTGTTCTTCGACAGGATCAGTCACCATCATTAAGATGCTGATTCTCTCTTGTTGCACATAATGAAGTCGAAATCCAAACACTGGTTAAAGTTTTCATTACCTTTATTAAAAAGTTAAAGATTGCCAATATTTTAGAATATTGATAGGTTATTACACCTTGGAGTTTTGCTAAATGTTGGCTTTGTTTCTCTTATAGTAGGCTCTGTTGTCCTTTCTCCTTTTTTTTTTTTTTTTTTTTTTTTTTTTTTTTTTTTTTTGGTACTAGGGTTTGAACCCAAGGGCGCTTAACCTCTCAGCCACATCACAGTCCTTTCTATTTTTTTTTTTTTCAAGACAGGATTTTTCTCTAAGTTGCTTAGGGCCTCACTAAGTGGCTGATGGTGATTTTGAACTTATAATCCTCCTGCCTCAGCCTCCCAACCTGCTGGGATTCTGAGCATGTGCCACCGCACCCAGCTCGCTCTTGGTTCTTGTTTTCCTTTCTGTTTATTGTATGCAATTAAGTAAAAATGTGTTGTAGATATGCCTATGGCATAATTTATATTTCTGTGTTAATTTTTTAGAAATGCTAAGTGAAATATAAACACATTAAAAATAAATGACAGACAAATCTAAAAAAAAACAAAAAGATGCTGATTCTCCTGAAAATAATGTGTATATTTATACAGTTCAAGTACCAATAAACTGGTTTTAGGTAGCCAGGAAACTTGATAAATTTAATGTAGAAAATTCATCATGCAAGAATAGCTTGAAAGACAATGAAAAAGGAAAACCGTAAGGAATCAGTCTCCCAAGATAAGACTAGAGCAATAACCTCTGTAAGTCACCATAGAATTGAGCCATGAACAGACCAGTGGGGAACAGGCATTTCAGACAGAGGCCAAGGTACTAATGGAAATTAAGTGCGTGATGGAGATGGCATAATAAATTGCTGGGGCAAAAATAGACTTTTTAACAAATAATGTTGAGAAACCCAGCTATACATTTTGGAAAAGATGAAGATTCATGTCCAATATCATATGGATCAGTGATCTAAATATAAAACCTACATACAAGTAGTAACATGCTACAGATAGATGTATGTTCCTCAATAAGGTAGGGATAGATGTGAGTCAAAATCCAGATGCAATATTTCAAAATAGTCTACTACATTAAAACAACAACAATAATAACAACATTTTCCCAAGGCAAAAACAGAAAAAGCTCCACCTGAGAATAAATGATGGCCCAGCACAGTGGTGAATACCTGAATTCCAGTGTCTTGGGAGGCTGAGGCAGGAGGCTCACAAGTTCAAAACCAGCCTCAGCAACTTAGCGAGGCCCTAAGCAACTTGGCAAGACCCTATCTCAAAATAAAAAAATTAAAAGGGGTTGGGGTTATGGCTCAGTGGTTAAGTGCATCTGTGTTAAATTCCTGGTACCAAAAATAAAATAAAATAAAAATGAACTGGAGAGAAATGTTCAATTACAACTCAGCTAAAGAGTCAAAGGGTTATTATCTCTGATATATGAAAAACTATAGATGGCATCATTGCAACTGTCTTGAACTAGAAGTATTAGAGTAATTCACTTCAGTTCTGAAACTTCCTTGTCCTAATTATGTCTGTTGTGTAGAATGAGCCATATGGCAGTTTCAAAAAAAACATACACTTTCATTATTTGAATTACCTTTGAGTGTAGCTATACGTTCAGGATACTGAGCCTCAGGCAAAACCATGTTTTGTCAAATTGAACTGAGAATCATTTGATTGCAAAAGTCATATCCACAACCGGATTTGATGCTAATCGGCCAGGTGATTCAAGTTTTAAAAACAAATTTATTTGTCTCATCCCCAAATCAATTTATTGCTTTGTCTTTGTAGTTCTCCTGTGTATTCTGGTTAGTTTATGGATAAATCCTCCACAATCTCTTTGAATAAATGGATGTTAATGAATACAATATTGAGCCTTTTCTTGTCTAAATTACCTCTAACAAAACATTTTAGAGTTAATTTAATGATGTGCACTGGAAAGTTAAGTAAGTGGCTTAGTTCATTCAATTGAGGCAAGTTTGAAGAGAATAAGCCCAATGAATCCTGGAAAGTATAGGTAATATTGTCATTGGCAAAGTATTTTGAAATTTCTGGAGTGAAAATGTAAACTGTTATTAATCACCTTCTGTGTCTTATCTCCCTAAATATTACATTGGTCATTTTATTTTATCTATTATTATTATTAGTTGTGGTAGCACCAGGGATTGAAGCCAGTGGAGCTTAACTTTTGAGCCACATCCCCATCCCTTTTTTATATTTTCAGTTTGAGTCAGGGTCTTATCAAGTGGCTTGAAGGCTTGCTAAGTTGCTGAGGCTGGATTTAAACTCGGGATCTTCCTGTCTCAGCCTGCCACATTGCTGGGATTACAGACATGTGCCATAGCACCAAGCTAACTATTTTTATTTTAATCCAGGATAATTTCATTAATTTCTTTAAATCATATATAAATTGTGTATGATTTTGTTGTCAAACTAATAGATACGTTAAAAGAGTTTGCAAAGTAGGAAAAAACTGCATTACTTACCTATAGGGATACATATGTTGTTTTCAAAATGTGAATTATAGATAAGAAGAAACATGGCTATTTTTCCCACTTCTAAGAAAAGCTTTATGCACTAAATATATGCATATCATTTGAAGGTTACTCGGCACTTTTACGTCCATTACCTGTTTTTCTGTTTTTATTGTTACAATAAAACTTCAATGTAAACAAGGGATTTTCTTCTTTATTATAAAGATTAAAAAACAAAGGTTCTGAAGAGGGTTTAGATCACATAAAATAAGATTATACACATTGCTACTGTTTTTCCTATGAAATTCAGTTTATTCATTAAGTGATCTCAGGATAAATTGTTGCTACTTGCATAAAACAAAGATCTGATATTGACTTTTTTTTTTTTTTTTTAGTACTGGGGATTGAACCCAGATACACAACTATTGAGCCACATTCCCAGTTTGTTTATTCTATTTATTTTATTTAGAGACAGAGGGACAGTGAGAGAAGAGAGAGTCAATTTTATTTAGATTTTCATGTGACTTTTGTAGCTCTGACACTTCATTATGTACGTGATGGTGGGATTTGAACATGCGTCCTCGCACATGCTAGGCAAGCACCATAACTTCTGAGCCACTGCTCCAGCCCCACTAATTTTCTACTTTATTTTTTATACACACAACATTGATTTATTATGACATAATTAAAAATGTATGGAGTATAGTTTGCTCCAGTTAAGTCCCCAGTACTCACTCTTGCTCTCTCCTCCTCTCTCTCATGTTACCTTTCCTTTAATAATCTGTTTTATTTACATTTTTAAGAAATTAGTGTCTTGTGATTGTACATAATGAAGAAATTCATCATAGTATATTCACACTTGTACACTGAAAAGTTAGATCAGATTCATTCCAATGATTTTCCCTTTCCTGTCCATCTTCCCTCTCCTTCAATCCCCTTCTTCTTATCTCTTGACCTTTCTTTTAGTTTGATGGAATCCCCCATTTCTTTCTTTCTCCCCACCCCAATTTCAGACTTACTTCTGCAACTCTGGACTTTCTGAGTCTGAGTTATTTCACTTAGCACTATAGCATCCACTTCCATCCATTTATTACCAAATGACATAATTTCATTCTTTTTATGGCAGAGTAATACTCCATTTGTTGAAGGACACCTAGGTTGGTACCCTAGTCTGGCTATTGTGAATTGTGCTGCTATGAATATTGATGTGGTTGTGTTCCTATAGTATACTGATTTTAGATCTTTTGGGTATATACCAAGGAGTGGTAGAGCTGGGTCATATGGTGGTTTCATTGCTGTTTCGAGTAATCGCCGTATTGCTTTCCAGAATAGTTGCACTAATTTGCAGTCCCACCAACAATATATAAGTGTACCTTATCCCTCACCCACATCCTCACCAACTCTTGTTATTATTTTCAATCATTTTTTTTTTCAGGGCTGAGGACTGAACTCAGGATTTGGGCATGCTAGGCAAGAGCTCTGCCACTGAGCTAAATCCCCAACCCCTTTATTTTCATTCATGATAAATAAATAGACAAAGCAATCCTGAGCAAAAAGAGTGAGGCTGGAGACATCATACCAGACCTGAAATTATACTACAAGAAGACCAATGGAGTAGAATGGAAGGCACAGAGACAACTTGCATAAACACAGTTATCTGATTCTGATACTGGCCAAAGATGCCAAAAGTATATGTTGCAGAAAGGAAAGTTTTTTGCTTTTTTTTTTTTTTTTAACAAATGGTGCTGGGAAAAGTGGATATCTGTAAGTAGAAGAATGAGGCTGGACCCTTATCTTTTACCTTGCATGGAAGTCATCTCAAAGTTGACTAAAGACCTAGGAATTAAACCAACCAACCAACAAACAAACAAAAAAAAAACAACTCTACAACTACTAGAAGAAAATTCAGACCTAAGACTCCATTGTATTGGCACAAGAGACAATTTCCTTAACAGGATCCCTAAAGTATAAGAACTAAAACTAAAAATCAGTAGTCGGGACTCTATCAAACTGAAATCTTCTGCACAGTGAAGTAAACAATTAAGAAAGAAGAGAGAGTCTACAGAATGGGAGAAGATTTTTATTAACTGCTCCTCACGTAGGGCATTAATATTTAGAATACATAAAGAACTCAAAAACTTAAACACCATAAATGCAAATCATCCAATAAATAAATGGGCAAAAGAACTAAGCAGACACTTCTCAAAAGAAGAAGAAATACAAATGGACAAAAAAAAAATGTGAAAAAAAATGTACAACATCTCTAGCAATGAGAGAAATGCGCCTCAAAACTACATTGAAATCCCATCGAGGGCTGGAGCAGTAGCTCAGCAGTTACGGCGCTTGCCTGGCCTGCACAAGTACGAGAGTTCAAACCCCAGCACCACACACACAACGAAGTCTCAGAGCAACAAAAGCCATGTGAAAAACTAAATAAAAATGGATTCTATCTGTCTCTCTCACTGTCCCCTCTTCCTTTAAAAAAAAAAAAAAGAAAGAAATCCCATCAACTTGGGAAGCTGAGACAGGAGGATCACAAGTTCAAAGCCAGCCTCAGCAACTTAATGAAGCTCTAAGCAACTTAGTTAGAACCTCTCAAAATAAAATTATGAAAAGGGTTGGGGATGTGGCTCAGTGGCTAAGCACTCCTGGGTTCAATCCCTGGTACAAAAAAAAAAAAAAAACACGTTGAGATTTCACCAAATATCATAGCCTCTTTGGGACAAGGGTTAGAAAGAGTGATCTAGGGTTTGGAGTGGTGGCTCAGTGGTTAAAGCACTTACCTGGCAGGTGAGAGGACCCAAGTTCAAAACTCAGCACCATGTACACAACTAATTGTCAGACCAATGAAGACCCACATGAAAAACTAAATAAACTCCATTCTCTCTCTCTCACTGTCCCTCCATCTTAAAAAAGAAAGAAAGAAAGAGTGATCTACTCTGGACCACTGGACAGTAAGTCAGCCTAGTACTTGTGGACTTGCTAGAGATACTCATGGTCCTATTGTTGAGCTGGAGCAATGCTGTGCTCACAAATGTTTAATAATTGGTTCTCCAAGAAACTGGAAGTCCCTGTAGGATTTGCCTATTCTGTATTGTCACCATGGCTAATATCAAACTTCCAATATGAATGCAGATTTGGAAAATGTTATAGTTTGAATCAGGAATGTCTCCCAAAAGTTCATTTGTTGAAGGCTTTGTCCCCTGAGGGTGACTCCATTGGAAGGTGGTGGAAATAGCCAGGATGTGGGGGTTCATTGGCAGAAGTAGGTCACTGGCTGCATTCCTTTGAAGGACATATTTTGTCCTGGGCCTCTTGCTTGCCCTCTCTTTTGTTCCTTCTATCTCTCTGCTTCCTGGCTACCAGCAGGAAGGTGAGCAGTTTTGCTCACCACACACTCTGTGATCTTACGATGTATCACTGCAAACTCACAGTGGCGGGACCAAGATGGGACCATGAATTGAAATCCCTGCAATCATGAATCAAAATAAATTTGTCCTCCTTTAGATTGTTCTCAGACAATCGTGGGCCAGTGAGTGACAGCCCTAGCCCATCACAGCTGGAAGTTGCCATTGTTCTGCGAAGGTCTAAGGTACCAGTTGGAGAAGGATCACCAGAGGATACACTTTTGGATTTAGATCATCTTTTTTATCACATCTGGGTCCCTTGATGTTTTTACCCATTCCATAACTATGCTGTAAGACAGGGTAATGGAAACCTAGAGAGATGAATATTTCTCACCCACTCCCACATTTTTTCCAGAAAACTTTCAGTAGAAAGCTAAGTTCAGCTAAGAATTTGATTGACGGTATGCCACAAGGAATACAATTGCCTACATTACTGGGAGGTAATGCACACTTTCTGAGTTTGATCAGAACTTAGTAATGGTTATTGTAAAATATTAAAGACAACTTAGACATGCTTTCTGTTCTCCGTGGTCTCACAATCTATTTGGAAGGAGAATTTAGACGCAGGTACCACTAGTGTATGTCTAAGGGCAAATATTTGCATTATAGCTTTGATACAATGAGCATCTGTCTATCCATTTGACTTTCATTTCTTTTTTTTTTTTTTTTCTTCAGGGCTGAGGATCGAACTCAGGGCCTTGCGCATGCGAGGCAAGCGCTCTGCCACTGAGCTAAATCCCCAACCCTGACCTTCATTTCTGATGTCCCATGTTTCTTTTTTTTGAACCATGGGTGCTTAACCACTGAGCACATCTCCCGCTCTTTTTATTTTATTTTTTTTAAAGAGAGTGAGAGAGAGAAAGAATCAATTTGATTTAGTTTTTCATGGGACTTTCATTGCTCCAATACTTTGTTTGTATACGTGGTGCTGGGGTTTGAACTCATGTCCTTGTGCACGCCAGGCAAGCACTGCAACAGCTGAGCCACCACTCCAGCTGAGCCAACCCTTCAGCTCCCCGTTTTTATTTTTAATTTTAAGACAGGGTCTCACCAAGTTGCTTGAAACCTCTCTAAATTGCTGAGGCTTGCTTTGAACTTGGGATCTTGGCTCAGCCTCCTGAGTCACTGGGATTACAGGCATGTGCCACCATGCCTAGGTCCTTGTCTGACATTTTTATGTAAAAAGTCTCTTTACACTAAATTTCAAGTCTTAAACAATTAAACTCTTTGCCATTCTTCCGAATGTAGTATAACTTGCTAGCTCCTAGGTTTCAGGAATTTGTTCTGAAAAAAAATCTTTGCCACATGTGTCATTACCTGGATTGGGCTCCTCCTGAATATTATTAGCTGCATCTATTTAGGAGAGGTCAGTTGCCCTAATTATTTAAAAATGCACACAAAATCAAGTTCAGTTGGCCTTTTTTTCCTATCTTTCCCCAGATACTTTTGCTTCTTTCCTTCTTGTTTGGATTCTTTTCCAAACCATCTCTTCTATTTTATCTGAATTTTACTTTTATTTCCCACATACCTTTTTGCTCTAATCCTCCCGCTTTTCTGCCCTCGATTTTATCCTGGTTCCTTTTGTAGAACTGGCTGGCTTCAATTAAGGAAACATTCTGTTTACTTTTTTAAGACCCACATTTGAAAACAGGCTCCTTCATAGATCATTGTACTTAGTGTTAATGGACTGATCCTGTTCAGAGAAACACATTAAGACATTAAAAATAAAGAGATTATTGGCTTTGGTTTCAGATAAGCAGGAAAAGTAAAAATCTAGCCCCCTTGTGAACTTGATTGCTAGCTTCCCTACCTGCCTTCCTTGCTTGCTTAGTGGTTTATCATTTTTTTAAGGGTAAGCTCTCAAAGCAGAAAGCTTTAAAAAAAAAAACAAACTATTCTCTAATGGGCTCCTACCCTCCTCTTATCATTTTTAACAAAGTACAAGGGTATTTTTTTCCTTGCTCTTTGAAGAGACATTATTCAGATTGAAGGGTTTAAATGCAGGAAATGCAATGCTGTTTTAGTGCCCTAATTCTCTATACAGGATTATAATATTTTCTTTCTACCTTTTCTGAAACAATGTCACCCATCCCTAGAGATTCTCTGTGCCATATTTTATTTATTTATTTTAGGGGTGGGGGAGGAACAGTGAGAGAGAGAGAGAGAGAAGGAATCAATTTTATTTAGTTTTTCATGTAGCTTTTTTTTTTCTTTTCAGGGCTGAGGACCGAACTCAGGGCCTTGCGAGTGCTAGGCAAGCGCTCTGCCACTGAGCTAAATCCCCAACCCATTTCATGTAGCTTTCATTGCTCCAACGCTTCATTGTGCAGGTGGTGATGGGGTTTGAACCCATGTCCTGTGCATGCCAGGCAAGTACGGCAGCCCTTGTATCATGTTTTAAATTTAGCCAATTCAACCTCACTTTTCCTTTGGCTGAATAATTATTATCAAGGACTGGACTGATAACCCTAATCAAGCTCACTTGTGATATACAATGCTTTTAAATGCTCTTTAGAGTTTTCCAGTTATGGTAAACAAGCCAGTGCCCCCATTAACAGTTTTATAAAGCTCAAATGCTATAAAAATATATGAGAATGTAGTTATAGCTGGGCATGGTGGTGCATGCCTATAATCCCAGCTACGTGGGAGGCTGAGGCAGGAGGATAGCAAGTTCAAAACTAGCCCTAGCAACTTAGCAAGACCCTGTCTCAAAATAAAAAATAAAAACCAGTTGGGAATATGTCTTAGTGGTTAAGAACCTTTGGATTCAATCTCTGTTATCAAAAAAAAAAAAAAAGAAAAAGAAAAAATAAAAAAGAATATAGTTATAGATACTATACCTGACTCAAATATGTTTTTCCATTCCTATATGCTTATACTTACTTCGAAGAATATAAATACTTAAATGTACTTATACATCACATATTTTCTAAAACTTCTTTTTTAAAAAATTAAAAATATCATAACTATATGTTCATACTGGAACTAATAAATGCTACGTTTTATCTTATTTGCTTCATAAATTATAATAAAAATCTGGGTACACTGGCACATGCCTGTAATCCCAGGAAAACAGGAGGCTGAGGCAGGAGTATCACAAGTTCAAAGCCAACCTCAGCAACTTAGTGAGGCCCTGAGCAACTTAGTGAGACTCTGTCCCAAAATAAAATGTAGCTGGGGATGTGGTACAGTGGTTAAGTGTCCCTGGATTCAATCTCTGGTACCAAAAATAAATAAACAAATAAAAATAAATAAATAACAAAAAAATCTAATAAGGGAAAAAATTATAGGTACAGTTTAAAAATTTTCTGTTGTCAAAATACAAAAGAACAAAGAAAAAAACTTCATTGCTCATTCTCCCCATTCCTTCCACCCAAAAGTTATGAATTTAACCTAGATACTATCAATTCTCATTTTATATTTTTACATATGTATATGTACCTTCATCAACATAATATGATATGTGTTTAAAATTTGTAAATGGCATCAGATTATTCAGTCATTCCATAACTGGTTCTAAAAACATTTATCTTTACCAATGTATAGATCTACTTTATTTAATTAACTGCTGTTTGTGTACTATTCAATTCTGCTAATCTTCTACAATTTTTTTAAAGATAGGGACAGTGAGAGAGAGAGAGGATTAATTTTATTTAGTTTTTCATGTGACTTCATTGCTCTACACTTCGTTGCGTACGTGGTGCTGCAGTTGGAACTCGTGTCCTCGCGCATGCCAGGCCAACACTATAAAATTGGGCTGAGCTACCACTCCAGCCCAGTTTTCTACATTTTTAAATTCATGTTCCAATTGATAACTTGTTTTTTGCTAATTAAAACAATGAGACCGGGGAGAGGGAGAAAAAGTAGGGGGAAGTCCTGGGGTTGGAATTGGACCAAAATATATAGATATAATATGTGCATGCATAAGTGTGTAAGAACAAGTCCCTTCATTATGTAAAACTGTAATGCACCAATTAAAAAATATTATAGTGAACAACTTTATATACACACGTCTTTGTATGACCATATAGATGGTAATTTTCTGTTACAGTAGATAATTTGAAATTTGTTGTGCCATAGAGCATGCTCTTTTTCAATTTTGCTAGATTTCATTAATGTGTTAAAAAAAGTGGTTATACTATCAGTTATGAATGCATTTTGGTTTCTCCACTTATTAGTCAATATATAATATGTCAAACATTTAGAATTTGCCAGCACAATGAGTGAAAGATTTCAGTATATTATTATATTAGTTGTACTGTTTCTTATCTTTTTCTTTTGGTATCAGGGATTGAATTTAGGGGTGCTTAACCACCGAGTCACATCCCCAGAAACCAATCCCCCAGTTTTTTATTTTTCCTTTTCCTTTTATTTTTTTTTTTAAGGAGGGGTAGGGAGAGAGAGGGATAGGGAGAGAGAGAGAAAGAGAATCAATTTTATTTAGTTTTTCTTGTGGCTTTCATTGCTCCAACACTTCATTGTGTATGTGGTGCTGGGCTTTGAACCAGCGTCCTTGCGTATGCCAGGCAAGCGCTGTAAGTGCTGAGCCAACGCTCCATCCTGACTATTTTCTGTTTTTGAGACAGAGTCTAAGTTGCTTAGGGCCTTGCCAAGTTGCTGAGGCTGGCTTTGAACTTTCTACGATGCCTCAGCCCCCCAACTCTGTGCAAATACAGGCATCTACTACCTTGCCCAGGTGTGGATTACCTTTTACACTTGATTGTGGTGTTTTATATGTATAAATTGTTTTTAGTCATTAATTATATAGATTATAATGTCTCTTTTCATTGATGATGAAAATATGATATCAAAAATTCTTTTTTCAGTTCTTCTTGACATAATTCCAACTTGGCATTCAGTTTGAGAAGTAATATTTCAACTTCTAGCAAAAAATTTGTTTGAAACCATTACCTTATTGAGAATACATTATGATTATTATACTACTTTGATGAACAACATTAGTGACCTTTGAATTCTTAAAGCATATGGAACTTTGTTTACTGATTAGAGACTAGTTTTGGATCATTGCTGCATCTTAGGACTGAAAGGGCCCTTAGAGATAATTTTTCTCCTCACTTTACACAATACAGAACTACAGAGAATGTTGTGACCAAAGTCCCAGTATTCATGTAGGGCATACAGCTACAACGAATATTCCTTCCTAGTTCAGGGAAGTTTCTCTTGAACCTCAATCAAAACATCTCCAAGAAAAATGGGATGGATTTCACTTTTCAGAATTAAAGTTAATGGTATTACTAACAAGCATATTTCTTTTCCTTACAGAATTATGTGACCCTGGATAATTAGTACTCAGACTTCAGAAAACATTAACTTTCTTTAACATAGGGAAGGGTAAGAACATAAAAATTGGAATAGGCTCTTTGAACCAGTGAGCCAAGCAGAAGGGTAAAGGAGCTCTCTAAGCACACATTCTCCTTTCCCGGTGGGCCACACTCTGCAGGTGGTAGGGAAACCAAAGGGAAAGTGAATCTAACTTGCAGAAGTTTACCAGTTTCACCTCCCAGGAAACCATTCTCCATCTCAGAGAAAATTTCTAGCAAAGGCTGAACTAATCCCAGTTTTCCACATGGAAAAGTTAAGTTTTAGATATTGTCCATATTATGGAGAACATCAGCCACAGAGTAATTACCCTGTGATTATCCTGTTAAGGTCCTATGCTTATAACAAATTCCTGTAACTGGAAAACTGGAAAAGTACTAAACAGTGTAAATGCTTAATTACTTAGTTTTACCTTTAGTGTATCTACATTATATGCACACATCCATTAGTTACAGCAATCATTTTACCCTTTCAGCTCTGTTGTTACTTTTCCAGCTGAAGGAATTTATGGTTGGTACAGAGATTAAATAAATATGATTAAAAATACAGCTTTGGGTCCGTGTGTAACCATTTTGAAAGGCAGCTCTTGAACGTAACCTTTTTATTCCTCAAGCTGTTTGTAAGTAGGAGTCCTTTCATCTTTTCCTGGTCTTTTATATAAATAAAAGATATTTATTTATATCTTTTAATGGTACCTTTTCTAGTTCTGACATCAAGGACTAGTTTGTTCAGTTTCAGATGGAAGTTAAGCTAGAGGGTATTAGAGGGAAAGAAAGAAATAATTGTTTTGACACTGTAGCACTCACATGGGAAGGAAATCTACATCACAAGCAAGTATACATATGCAATTCCTATAACGTACAGCACCCAGAGTATTAGGGGTCAGCTCATGTCCCACATGGTATTTTCTAGTTGCCATGGCAATTACTTGTTTTCACTGGGCAACTAAGCGAATGGCCACATCTGTTCTTGCTGAGCATTCTTTCCCCCATCTAACACAGAGCATAGGGAATAGATTCACTTCTCAGTGCAAGGAGATTTACGTGCATAACTGTCTCCACATTAAGGGGAGGCTGTAAATCTCAGGTCAGAGAGTCACATTTGCCCTGGAGTACCTTGCTTTTTTTTTTTTTTTTTTCAGCCCAAATGTTCTCTCTTCTTCTATAAACACAGATAAATATGCATTTATTCAGTGGAGAAAGATATATAACATTTCCCTTAGGCAATAAAGAAATATTCGTACACACACACACACACACACACACATATGGATATATATGTATATATGGCTTAAATTCAATATTGAAGAATGACAACATGCTCTGGCATAATTATACTTTGAAATTCAAACTAAAAGATTCCTTTGGATAAAATTAATTTATTTTTCTTTATTTTAAGTAAGTCTGTTTTATTTGATGAAACTCTTAAGGTAAAGCATTCAGATTCCTTAGTTTTGGTACTCCTTGGAACTGGGGGACCTTTTGGCACATGGATAAATTTGTACTAGCCTCACAGAAATAAATAACTACTGCATTGAGTAAATTCTTTTCTATTTCCTGCAATCCTGGAGAGAGATCAGCAATAACAAAGATGTGTAACAGCATTCATGTCCAACATTTGACTTAATAATACAGAGTCACAAGGGAGATAATTTCTATTTTTTTTGTACTTTTCTTTTCTTTTTTAAGAAAGAGGGGATAGTGAAAGAGAGAAAGAAAGAAAGAATGAGAAGCAATTTTTATTCAGTTTTTCATGTAACAGCCATTCCTCAGTCATCCATTGTGTACATGGTGCTGGGGTTTGAACTCGCATACTTGAACATGACAGACAAGTGCTGTAACCGCCACCACTCCAGCCCTTTTTCTACCTTTCTTTGCAGTACTGGGGTTGAACCCAGGATCTCACGTCTGAGTGAGCATTACCATTGAGACACATCTCCAGCTCTCTGCTATTTTCTTTTTAAATCTGAGACTCACAGGTATAAACTGAGGGAAGAGAAAGCACTGGATTTCCATTATTTTCTCTATTTGTCAATCATGTTTTTAGAACAAAACCTCATATTCATATTCTTATAAAATGATCAAGCTTACTCCACATCTTTTACTAGGTTTTTCTTGGGAAGGTTGGTTTACCATATTCTGACTAGATAAACTACCCAATATGAGAGTCAACTGGTTTTCTAGACAGCTCCATAGAGTCTGAGTAGCATAAAATGAAATGTTCTGACTGAGAAAAGCCTGATATCTTTTATTCAAGCTGACGTAAACCTGAGGAGATTAATGGAACAAGATAGAAAAGTGAAAATTTAAGTATAAAGGCAGAGATGAGCTTAATCCATGACAAGAAACAATAGTGGAATCTAAGCTTCAAGATTCAATCTAAGCTTGAGTCCAAGAATCAAGATGTTTATCCACATAGGCAGGATGAGAATTTAATTCCTCTTCAGGAGGAGCTAGAGTAGGCTGAAGAACATTTTCAGACCTCGTTGGCTGAATTATGGATCTAGGAATAGAAATTGGGTTGCGTGGTATTGTTCTCCAAAGTGACCAAGAACAGAAAGAACTGAAGGGTGAGCTTACACCCTGATCCAGAGAGTTTTAAGATCCAATGATATGAACTGAATTCTATCCAGGGCAATGTTTATACATGGTACCAGAGGAAGGAGACCAAACCAAAGATCAAAAATCAAGGTCACATTGGAATGGATCAGGGAAATAAAGGCTGTTGGAGATAACATATCAAAGGGATTATTTCCAACATGGCTAGCGTACCTTCAAACGGTCAGTTGGTTTCAAATGCATCATGTGCAGCTGGGCATACAGAAGATTTGAGGGTTTCAGGGTATAAAGTCAAGAAAGTAACTGTGGAGTGGTGGCTCAGCGGTTTCAGCGCTTGCCTGGCAAGCACGAGGACCCTGGTTCAAACCCCAGCACCACGTACGCAACCGAGTGTTGGAGCAACTAAGGCCATGTGAAAAACTAAATAAAGTTGTTTCTTTCTGTGTCTCTCTCACTGTCCCTCTCTCTTTAAGAAAAAATAAATAAATAAATAAATAAATAAATAAATGTAACTGTGTCAGTGATGGGCTTTAAGAAAATTTCACATTATGGACATTTATGGTTCACTGTAGGTATAGTTTGGATGAAAAGTGTCCCCTAAAAACTCAATATGTCCCACAATGTGAAGGCTGAGGTGAAATGATTGGGTTATAAGAGCCTTTACCCAATCAGTGAGTTAATCCTCTGATAATGATTAACTGGCGAGTGAAGGCAGGTAGGGTGTGGCTGGAGAAGGTGGGTTTTTGGGGTGTGCCTCTGGATTCGATATTTTGTTATCTGGTGCAGAGTCTCTCTCTGTGCTTCCCGGCCAGGCTTTGAACTACTCCCTCTGCTTCCTGGAGTCATGCGTTGACCTGCTTCGCTCTGCCATACTCTTCTACCAAGATGTTCTGCCTTACCTCTAGCCCAGAGGAATGGAGCTGGTGTCTATGGTTGTCTGAAACTGTGAGCCTCAAATAAACTTTTCCTCCTAAAATTGTTCTTGCTGAATCCTTGGATCACAGCAACAAAAAAGCTGACTGAAACAACAGTTTAAAAATTCTTAAGTCTGGGGCTGGAGCAGTGGCTCAGTGGTTACGGGCTTGCTTGGCATGCAACAGGACAGTGGCTCAAACCCCAGCACCAGGTACACAACAAAGTGTCGGAGCAATGAAAGCCACATGAAAAACTAAATAAATTGAATCTTTCTCTCTCTCTCTCTCTGTCTTTGCCTCTTAAAAAAACTTCTTAAGTTTGACTAATATATGGATGAGGCATAATAACAGATCTATATTTGCTCTTTGACTCCAGCTCCTAATACAGAGATCCTAAAATCCTTGCAATTTCTTGAGTGGTGGTAACGATGGGAGTGTTTTTAGTTGTACAGAGCTCCTAAGTCTACTGGAATCTCTTAGATGATAGGAGCCTTTGTTGTTGTTGTTGTTGTTGTTGTTGTTCTAATGAAGCAACTATTAGTGGGACCCTAGATAGCTTCAGGATAGGGCTTGGTATAAGAAAGACCAAGCTTTGATCAGAAGCCAAGAACATTCAGTCCTACTTCTCCCAAACCCCAGAGAAGAGAGAACAGCTGGAGATTGAGTTAATGATCCATCATGCTTACATTTTGAAACCACCATAAAACTACTAAATTATAAGGTTTGGACACTGCTTGGTTTGGGGAATATGTCCTTGTTCAGGGAGGGTGGCATACCCTAACTCTGTGGAACAGAAGCTTCTGGGGTAAGAACCCTTCTGTACCTTACCCACTGAATCATGTACAACTTTTAGAATACAGTAGTAAATGTAAGCATTTTCCTGTGTTCTGTTAGGTGTTCTAGAAAATGATTGAACCTGAGGAGGGAGTTGTGGGAACCCTCTGGATTTATAGGCAGAAGGTCAGAAGTCTTGGTGGCCCAGAATTTGCAAATGATGTCTGTAGTGGAGGCAGTACTGTGGGACTGAGCCCTTAATTTGTGGGATCTAATGCTAACTTCAGGCAATTAGTGGTAGAATTGAATTAAATTGTAAAGCACCCAGTTAGTATCTGGAGAGTTGGAGAAATAGTCTTTGGTGTGAGAAAAAACAAAAATAAAAGAAACAAAACCCTGCTCATTCAATGTCAACTTTTTTGTGTGGGTAGAATCAGATAACTACAATGGACTTTTGTTTACTACAGAAAACCAGCCCAAAAGTTGAAAGTCACAAGCAGATCTCTCAAATCACCATAACTGTGGGAGCCAGAAGGCATAGGATTATAAATGCACTTATAAACTTACATATTAATTATCATTAACATATGATATTAAATTTAGATATTATGGGCTGGAGTGATGGCTCAGCGGTTTCGGAGCTTGCCTGGCAAGCATGAGGACCCGGATTCAAACCCCAGTACCACGTATACAACTAAGTGTTGGAGCAGCTAAGGCCAGGTGAAAAACTAAATGAAAGTTGTTTCTCTCTTTCTCTGTCTCTCTCACTGTCCCTCTCTCTTTAAAAACAAAAATTTAGATATTATGATTATCTCCTCTCCTTTCTACTTTCATCCAACAAATGCTTGGCAATGCATACAACGCGCAACACATTATGCTGAGTGATATGGTGATGATGCACAAGTAAGTAATTAAAAAAGTCCCAGTGGGGCATTCTCTCTCAAGGTGCTAGAGGCTTTTAGGCAGATGGTACACAGTTTATTTTGCTAGTTAAGACTCTCCTTAATCCACCTCTCTATATTTCTGCTTTGTCTTCTTTGTCTTTTAACCCTGACCAATCATCTGTGGAGGTTACCATCTGTTTTTTTCTCCTTTCACTACAACCGAGTTCAAAACTTTGTTCCAGAGTACTGGGAAAACAGGAGAGGAAAGACCCTAATGGAGATTGCAGAAAAGTTCAGATTGAAGGGCTAACCAATAGCATTGGTACTTTTCCAAGACCTGATTAGCATAAATTTGGAACAATAACATTGGCCCAAGAGCTATATAAACCCCTAGACTGGTACTCTCAACAGTGACCCCACTGAGCCCCTTTTACCCCTGTGGGAGTTCTGTGACTTTTCTTCTCACTTGAATAAATCCTACTCCTTTCACTCTTGTCTTCCATTATTGTCCATGGATTTCATTCTTCGAATTTGCGAGACTAGAACCCAGAAAAAAATTTTCAGTGATCTGCGGAGGTCTGCTGCATCATAGAAGGTATAGCCTGCCATAAAGAATCCCAACGCACCATGCAATGGTAGTGGAGAAGAATCTGGCTTCACCTAGTTCTGACCCTCAGAGCCGAGGCAAGCAGTCATCCCCTGCAGTGATCAGCTGCTAACCTGAAAATCGGCTTTCTTGGTTGCAGAGACCTGCACCTTACACAAACCCCACCCACTAACAGAAGCGGAAAATTGAATTTCATCTCAAACTTGGGTTTCAGTACTACTTCCGTTCTTGCTCCACTAGAGTCTCCTCTTCCTCTGCCCCTCTTTCACCTCTGCCACCTTTCAGTTGGTGTCTGGACTCTGGTAAGAATGTAGCAGAATAAGATGCTCTGACTTAGGAATTACGTTGAGTTTTTGTATTTAGATAACCTGGACTGGGACTGATGATGGAGATGGGGAGAATGAGGAGTTATTGTAATTTAAATATTATTATACGTGTAATTAAAGAATCTCCTTAAGATTGTTCTCAGGAGGTATCGCGTTCCCTCTGCCCGCAGAGAAGACGCGACACGTGGTTAGGTTGGGAGAGCTTTATTTTTGGTTGACCTTCTTCTTCTTCCTCTCTCTTCCCTTCTCCTTCCCGAACTCTCGCTCCCCGGAAATCCGCCCACATACATACAGCTCACAGCACACGTGACCAATAGATTCATATGCACCAATGGGCTTCTGACTTTTCCCTAAATGCCACACAAGCGCACTACAGCTAGCTTCTACTTCCTCAAAGAACTGGGTGGGGCCCTAGCCTCAGGCGCCATCTTGGCATGGCGGATCCCGCTCCCGACAGCTCCCCCTTTTTATTTACATAATAGACGGCTGAGACCGTGCCTGTCTTAGGCCGAGGGGTCAGCTCGTATCCTTACCCGTCATCAAAGACTGCAGAGCGTGCTGCAACTTCTGTCTTAGG
>PVKS010004980.1:0-74879 GCA_004027875.1 Aplodontia rufa
TGCTCATTTATTTTTGATTGGTGCTGTCTACATATACATAAGGGTGAAATTCCCTGTGGTATATTTGCATATGCACACAACATGATTTTGTTAATCATTCTACATTTTCTCCCCTTTCCCTCCTTCCTCCTCCCCCTCTTTATCTCCTTCTACTCCACTGATCCTCCAAACATCTTTACAATATCCAATATCCATGCAACCTTCTTTCCCTTATTTTGCTCCAGCTTCTACATATGAGAGAAAACATTTGAGACTTGATTTTTTGAGTCTGGCTTATTTCACTTAGCATGATATTCTCAAGTTACATCCATTTACTGCCAAATGCTACAATTTCACTCTTCTTTATGACTGAATTAAATTCCATTGTGTATATATGCCACATTTTCTTAATACATTCATCTATTTATGGGCATCTGGGCTGATTCCATAATTTGATTATTGTGAATTATAAAGCTATAAACATTGAAGTGGTTGTATTGACACAGTATGCTGCTTTTAGTTCCTTTGGATAAATACAAAGGAGCTGGATAGCTGGGGAATATAATGGTTCCATTCCCTAGTTTCCTAATTTATGATGAGTTTCTCTTTTCAAATTTATTTCCTTTAAAAAAAATCCTTATTTATACTGAGCTTAAAGATACTATTTTGTTTTCTTCCAACCACAAATATTTCACAATTATGTCTTTAAATCATCTGGAATTTATGTAATTTTATCCATCAGAAATGTAATTTTATTTCCATATAGATACCCCATAGTTTCAATAGCATTTTATGAACAGTTCATCTTTCTCTACTAATTAGTGATACCAACAACTCTATTGTATATCAAGTTCTCATATAAATTATCATTTATTTCCTGTGATATCATTAACTAATTCTTTCCTTAGGAGTTTTACTATCTGATATTTATTTCATATTTATTTAAAATTTACAGTTATATATGAATTTTAGGATCAGCCCTCTTGGAAGTTTAGTTGGAACTACACTGAGCTTACTAATTGGACAAAGATAATGGTTTTCTCATTCAAAAATATTGTATTTCTATTTGGATTTTTCTATAACTTGCAATAAAGTTTAAAAATTTCTTCATAAGGATGACAGATTTATTCCTGGGTACTATATATTGTTTGTTACTGAACTGATTGGGATTTTTTTTCTGTCTCCAATAACTCTTCTTCAGCTTGGATATGATGTGGCAAACAGTGGCAAACTTGCTGAGATGTCTTAATAGCTTATCTCTGTTTTCCCTGGATTTTTTTTTTTTTTTTTTTTTTGCTTAATTTTATCACCTACAATAGTTCCTTCCTCTGCAATACTTCCTACTATTATTTGTCTCAGTGTACTGGTTCTGATCTCCAGTATACTTGTGAAGAACTGATGGTTCACCTTGCTTTAAAAGGCCTCCCTCTGATGACTCACATTTAAATTTCTTTCTAGAATTTTGACAGACGCTTTATTAGACTGAAGGATTTAAAACACATCACAGAATATATTGCATATTGATTTTTTGAGCTGATGGCACTTAAGAAACAGCAGATGGAGAAAGGGCTCTCTGACCTCCCCGTTTCTACCTAAAAGTTGGTCTTAAAATTTCGTATGAGAAAAACGTCCTCTCTGTACCAGGAAGAGAATGACATTTTTATCACTGGACACTGCGAGTTGATGCCACATTGGGTCTGTACAAACTAACCTATTTAAATAACCTTTATATTCCATTAGTTTCAATCACAATTTATTTTCCCACAATTTATCACCCTTAGCATCTTTTACCCCTTTTCCCTTGTCTTGTCACTTCTCTACAAATACGCCATTCTTAGATGATGTTTTGTTTTTGTGGTCCTGGGGATCAAACACAGGCCTGGCAACATGTTAGGCAAGAGCTTTACCACTGTGCTATGTCCCCCACCCTCCATTCTTTGTATTAAAAAATTGAGGGCTGAAGTGGTGGCTCAATGATTATGGTCTTTGCCTGGGATGTGCGAGGACCTGAGTTCAAACCCCAGCACCACATACACAACAGTATGTTGGAGCAACAAAAGTCACATTAAAGACTGGATAAAGTTGATTCTGTCTCTCTCTCTCTCTCACTATCCTTCTCTCTTTAAAAAAACATTGAAAAATGTATATAAACTCTCAGATGCTTACAGCTCCTCTGTGTCTGTTGTGGTTTAGATGGGAGGTATCTCCCAAAAGCTCATATGTAAGAAAATGCAAGAAGGCTTAGAAGCAAAATGATTGGATTGTGGGAGCCTTAACACAATCAGTGAATTAATCTCTGACAGGGATTAACTGAGTGGTAACTATAGGCTGGTAGGGTGTGGCTGGAGGAGGTGAGTCATTGAGGGGTGTGTCTTCAGGGTATATATTGTATATCTAGCGAGTAGAGTCTGCTTCCTGACTGCAATGCCCTGAGCCACTCTCCTCCACAACACTCTTCCATCATGATGTTCTACATTACCTCAAGCCCCCAAACGGAGCCTGCTGTCTATGGATTGAGACCTCTGAAACCATTAGCCCCCAAATAAACTTTTTCTCCTCTAAAATTGTTCTCATTAGGTCTTTTAGTCACAGCAGCAAAAAACCGGACTAAAACAGTGTCTTTAGTTTTCCTGTGAAGGCTCCTATGTGCATGTAAACATATCAAATAAAATTTGCATGATTTTCTTGTGTTATTTTATGTCTATTTAATGTTCAAGTCTAGCCACCAAACTGCAGAGTCTAAAACAAAAGCTTTGTCTCCCTTATAGCTTCTTAGAAGATTTTCTAAGTGTTTAACATCCCAAATGGGTAGTACTAAGCCATTTATAAACAAAGGAGGAGTCTATTTTTCTGTTGCTATAATGGAATACCTGAGACCAGAGGACTTATTTTAAAAAGAGGTTTATTTGAGCTTAATGGTTCTGGAGTCTGGAAAGTCCAACAGAATGACACTGGCATCTCCCCAGCTTCTGGTAAGGGCATTAATTTGTGTCAACTTAATGGCAGAAAGCAGAAAGAAAGTGGGATCATATGGAAGAAAGAAAAGTGCACCAAACTTCCACCATAATAATCCTATTCCCAAGTTAAAGCATTAACACACTCATGAGAGCTTTGCCCCCATGACCCAAACATCTCCCATCAGACCTTACCTCCCAACATTGCTACACTGGGGACCTAGCTTCAACACAAGTTGGGGGAGGAGCAAACTACATTCAAACCACAACAGCAGTTTGTTCTTTAAGCCTACCCAATCTTCTTGGAGGACTCGCTCTTATACCAGAAGACACAGCTAGAAGTCTTCCTTCATCCTTGAACTTTCCTCCTTTTCAACATTCTCCAGCCTTGCTAAATGCTTTTTAGAGAAATACATTTAGCTTAAATCAGCTTTGATTAGAATTCTGTTTCATTTTCAGAAATTGCTTATTCACAGAAAGACCTTAAGGGTCTTGAAAATGACCTTCAATCATTTCACATATCTTTTTCAAGAAATAAAAGTCAAAGACAGAAACTCAGTTGTAAATAGTGGTCAATACAGAATGTCCAGGGATAAACTTACATTCCATTCTCTTCAAGCTCTAACTACTTAATCAAGCAATGAGCTAGCCCTGCAAAACACTTACAAATGCACTCCAACGCTTCCAAGTATCTGAGAAGAGGATTTGTGTGTGCATGCTCACACGTGACAAAAGGAAACTTCTTCCATTAACGAAAAGAACTTTTGATGTGTTACCAACTATCATCAGTAAATAAGGAATCAGCAAAAATCATCGCTAGGCCTTACAGAAATGAAGAACGTTTCAGTGTTCTTTCCCATTTTTTCTCCACCTGTGGGAAAACATGCAGTTTTGAACAGTTGGCTTTCCTTTTCTTTCATTCTCTTTGTGCCAAAGTTACTGGGGATGCTTTATAGTATTTTCTTCTTCATAGTTAAAGGGGGAAAACATAATTCTTTATACTGCTTCAAAGCCAGGATGAGTCAGTAGTGTACCTAGGAAGGAAATGGCTTGGTTCTGGAAGCGTTTTTATTTCCTGCCAAGTCAAAATATACACATTGTTGGAGAGTTTCCTGTCAGCCAAAAAGCCATGTTTTGCTATTTCACATTGTGTCATATAACTTTCTCAAAATTTCAGAATGTCTTATATAGGCAGCATGCCCTGCATGAGCATCTACCTCCCCGTGTATAACAATTCTTCCTTAAAGTCTAAGAGCCTTCTAAGAGTCATTTAAAAAGCCACAGGTTGCTTGTTCTTTAATCAAGTACCCCTAAACATACATCTGAACATTTTTTTATTCCTAAAAAGCTATACACATATTTTGTACCCTGAAAGTTACAACACCCTTGACCTCCACATGTGGTGTTTGGGGTATATAGATATGTGTGGGAGAATCACTGTTCTAAAAGGATAAAAATAGGAAAGAACAACTTAGCAGTGGGATAAAGTCAAACTCAATTTTCCCAATCATCTTTGCTAAAAGCAACTGGTTTATGACTTGTAGCAGGAAAACAATGTTATTTATGTTAACATCCATTTCTCAATGAGTTTTCCCCTTTAGGTTATTTTCAAAGTAAATCAGTAATACTATATATGTCCTTTATTTTATAGATAGAAAATGGCATTTCCCTTTTCTCACTTTGATATCTTTATTAGTATCACAAACAAACCAGTTCTAGACTGATTAAAGTAAGAGTGCTATTCTAGTTTTCCAATAAAAACAAATATGTTAGCCATATTTCAAATTTCAGTCATGTCAAAAAGTATGATGTTTCTATGTTTAGTAGCAGAGCAGATTAGAAATCCCCTTTAAAGTCCTAAGCACAAATACATGTTCAACCTCTTGCCTAAAGACATTTTCTTCCAGGAAAGAGTGTCTACCACTTACCTTATTTTTTATGTAGCTGTTAGGAAAATTTCTTGATACAAAAGTTTTTTGATAACTGTAAATCTGGTTCCATCTGTGATTTGTTATGTCCCTTTCTTGCATTTTCTAGGTCAACAGCTGCAGAATACAGTAGTAAAATCCTATCTTTAGCCACACTAGAGTTACAGCACAAAGAAATATTTTTCAGGATAGCTTCTATTTTGTTGGATTTAAGGAGGTACCCCAGAAACTTTATACTATCTGCAATAAGCTTGAAACACAATAAGCACCAAGATGTGTGCTTAGCATTTCTCTTTCTGAAGTAGAATAAATCCGATCCCAATGCCTCATCCTCCTCTTTCCAGTCCTCCTTACCAAACATTGTCCTAGCACTGGAGTAATAGCAGGGCATTGTAATACTTCAAGCTTTACAATACACTGAGCAGTACCCAACGAACGTTTAAGAAAAAGAAAAAAACACCACCAAACACTCGTTTGAAAGTTCCTGACGTAAAGTGAAACTAATGACATCGACTATCACCACATCTACGAAAACTTCCAATTTTGAGAAAACAAAGGAATCAGTAGGCTAGCGTGGCAACACTGCGCGTCTTCACCTCCGTTTAACCTTTTTAACTGCTATCATGTGACGCGGCTGCCAGTTCAGCTGCCCACAACCATCAGGTCCAGCAAGCCTCACGCCACACAAGTACCACCAGTCACACAGAACCTCCGGCCGCCACTCTGCCTTTAAGCCCCCTTGGGAGGAGTCGCGGAGGACTAGGGGCGCAGGACGCCACGCCTCCGTGGGGGCGGGGCCTCCTTCCAGTAGGGGCGGGCACAGGTGAACGTCACTCAGGAAAGGCGCTCTGATTGGAGAAAATTTAGAAGGAACGTGGAGGGCGGGAAGGAGGCGGGTCTAGTTTCCCTGGTGACCGGTTGCCCGGCGGTCGCCTGGTAACGGGTCGCGGCGGTCCCGGCTGCTGCAGCGCAGGCGGCTTAGGCCGCAGAGGTCTGTAGGCCAGACCCCTCGCTGGGCACTTTCTGGGTGCTCTGCGATGGCTGCCGCTGCAGCGGTGGTCACGCCGTCGGGTTTGGAGGATGGGGTGGCTAGGTCTCGCGGCGAAGGGGCCGGGGAGGTGATGGTAGAGCGCGGGCCCGGAGCGGCCTACCACATGTTCGTGGTGATGGAGGACTTGGTGGAGAAGCTGAAGCTGCTCCGCTACGAGGAGGAACTCCTCCGGAAGAGCAACCTAAAGCCCCCCTCCAGGTGGGTGCCCTGGTCCCCGAGTTGGCTGGGCCCTGGGGAGGTGCTTTCCTTGTCTTGCTAGGAACGCCGCCGGTGGATTAGCAAATCTTGCCTCCATCTTCCTAGCCCGGGAAGAGCCAGCACTTCTCTCAAAACTCAGCACGGGTTAGTAATTTCGTAGAGAAAGTAAACAAGTTACGGAACAGCGGAGAGGAATGGGAGACCACCTGCCCATTCTTTAAAAAACACGCACCTCCACAAAACGCAAGCTGTGTTATAAAGTTATTAAAAATACTCAGTGTAGAAATCTCAGAAGGACTCGATAAAATGTGTAGAAAAATAAGTGACCCATTATTTCATTTCTGCAGATGAATGTCGTCACCTAGATCGTTTCTAATTTTTGTTTTCTTTCACTCTAACTTATCTGTACAACTGACAAACCTGGTATCTAGGACCTTGCTGGGGAGCACTTTAATATGCAGTTAATAAATTTGATGACTAATTACTATGGTTTAAAAGATTTCTACCTTTGCAATAACATCTCTCTTAAAAATTGGTAAGTGGAAAAAGACGAATGACAACTGTAGGAATTGTTCTCTCATCATAGAACCTAAGGTTCTGTGCTTGTGCAAAAAGTTCCTAATATCCTGAAGGCAGTGCCATACAGTTGCTGAGGGTAATGAACAGCTGGCACTTTCTCTTCTAATCATTAACTCAATGATAAATAAGCTTTATTACCTGTCACTTTACTACTTACGTTTGTTTATTTTCTGTGAAAGGCAGTTATGAATCTGAAGTACTTTCTCTTAATGATTGCAGGTGGGCTCAAATAATTTTCCTTGACAATAACTTGAAAGATATGTAGTTTTATGCTGTTAGTCTATAATAGCAGAAGAATAAGAGTAAAAGTAGTTCAATTTGATCCATGGTATGATAGGAATTGTTACTTAAAATGGCTTGATGATGATAATAGAGACCACCAAGATTTTCTGTTAAAAAAGCATGTTTTCCAAATATTATTTTCAGATTAAAAGAAAATGGCTTTAAGGTTCTGTTGCTATCATCATTGCACTATTTCCTCATGCGTTCAGCAGGATACTTTGTATCTTGGATTTATGTGAAAATATCCTAGTCAAGTGGTTCTCAAAGTATCATCACCCACACCAGCAGTATCAGCATCACCTGGGAATTTAGAAATGAAATTCCTCTGGCCTTTTCCCATGTCTGGTTCTTCCTCCCCCAAAATCCTAGGGGCAGGACCTGCAGTCTGTGTTTTGTCAAGCCTTGTAGGTGATTCTGGTGTATAGTAATGTTTGAGACCCTACGGTCCTAGGTCTGCAGTATCAGTCAGTATCCATTCCTCTTTCCTGAAGAGTACCAGGTGATAAAGAAAAGATGAGTCCTTGGTGGGTGGATGCTTTGAAAGGATGTGGGCACGTATGTGGAAGAACTTAATGACTTGCTTTCCACCCCCCACCCCGCTTTCTGTTATCACCCAGAAAATTTAAACTTATTCTGATAAAAAATATGGGAAACATGAAGCAGTATTGACCACTGATTCATAAGACAATGGTTATAGAAACTGTGAATACATTGTGAATATAATAGTGATAGCTTCATGATAAAGCAAAATGAGTTCTTTGATCAAACTGACGTGAGCATTGTTGCTAAGAAGTTTTATTTTTGTAATTTTTTGGTATAAATCATACTGATTCCCATAAAACATTTTTTAGTAGAGTAGGGGATTTAGCAAAAATCAAAGTCAACAATTGTTAGACTGGGGATGTGATAGAGGTTCTTAATCTTGTCTGCATCCTAAAACCTCTAAGAAGTTTTGAAATATACCTATACTGATGCTCCACTCCCATAAAGTATGATTTAATAATTTGATGAAATAATTAGCAATGTTTGGCCAAGTAGCAGTATTTTTACAGACCCCTCAGTTGATTTGAATATGCAGCCAAGATGATAATAAATGCTTAACCTACCCGATAGGTTAGAAACAGTAAAACATTTAATGAATAATCTTTAAGTTCTTTTAAAAACATATTCTCATAATTTCAAGTTACTATTTCCAGGGGATACTCACTTATTACCTATTAATCATTTCAGTGATTTTGGCAACTTTCACATGCTTTGTTATCTAACATGCATATTTCCTGCATATAAAGTCTTTGGTCTAATATTTTGTGTAGAGTAGTAAATTACCTAATTCTGTTGATTAAGAACTTTAATGTGAGTGCTGTGCATTACTGGAAACAAAAGAATGAATTATCAATGTCTTGATTTGAAGGATATGGGGCAGGGGTTCCTGGGCTGTGTGGAACTTGGCCTCATCAGTTGTTATAGACTTACTTGCATGATTTCACATTCCTGCTTCCTCCCTTGTTTTGAAACAGACACTATTTTGCTCTGCCTACCAACCCTGGGGAGCAGTTCTACATGTTTTGCACTCTTGCTGCTTGGCTGATTAACAAAGCAGGACGTCCCTTTGAGCAGCCTCAAGAATATGATGACCCTAATGCATCAATATCAAACATATTATCTGAGCTTCGGTCCTTTGTAAGTGTAAGCGCTTTTGTCTGAATATTCTCAAGTTATGAATTTTATTATTGGGAATTCAATAGCAAATGCTAGCCTTTTGAGTGACTCCTCTGAGAAGAATAAATATAATTATCTCTAAATTTGTTTTCAGGTAAAACAGTCTCAGAATGATTGATATTATAACATTAATGCCACTTTTGAAAATATTTAGCATCTATTCTTTATAGCCCAAAGTAGTAATGTTTTCTTGGGAAATCTCAGAGTTAAATTTATGGGTGGTTAGTTCTTCCTCTAAAATAATAATTGAAAAAAAACTACACAGTTGAAACACTTTATATTTTGAAAGGAAATTTTGATTTAATAGACCACAATAGCACTTAAATTCTTTCATTTATGACTTTTCCTGGGGACAAGCAGTAAGACGTTTCTGGCACACGTTACCGATTTTTGACAAATGAATCACTCTGTCCTTTACATAGTTGTTGAAACAATATGTTACCAGCCTAGTAGTTTTGCTGATTTTTTTTCAATCCAACAAGATCAACGATTTGTTATGCTGCTGTGATATAATTGCCTTTTAATTTGATACTTTTAACAATATAGTTTTTATTTTCCTTTAGGTTTTTCTTTATGTTAGATGGATTTCTAAGAAGCATTGCAATTAGTTACTTTAAATCAGGGAAATAGAAAAATGATATATGTGTTCAGCAGTTTTTTGCTTAAAATATTGCAACATTTACAATAGGATTAAAAATAAGAGCCTGTTTATCTTTTGTTTTTCAGGGGAGAACTGCAGATTTCCCCCCTTCAAAATTAAAGTCAGGTTACGGAGAGCATGCATGCTATGTTCTTGATTGTTTAGCTGAAGAGGCATTAAAATATATTGGTTTCACTTGGAAAAGGTAACTGTACCTCAACCTGACAATAGCAATTTTATTTGCTAGCATTTCCTGTGAAGATAACAGCTGTTTAATTGAACTGATAAAAATTGACTGTTTTAAACTGAAAATGCTATAGGGGATTAAGAAAAGTCAGTATAGACAAACTGGAATGCCTATCTTCAAAACCATTTCTGAAGTAATATTAGATATTTTTGTGCCCCTTTCCTATTCAAATATGTAATTATTAAAGTTTAATTGTGTCTGTATTTTTGTTAATTTAGGGATTTTTTTAAAAGTCTCTGCATATTTTATTTATACACACATTCATAGTACATACCTGGAGATCAATAATAACTACAGATTTAAGGGAAAAAATGGGAACAAATATAGTTCTTTAATTGGGATTTACCTCCTTTGCTTAGTGGCTGGGCAAGCATAATACTGAAGAAGCCATCTGAATGCTGTCCTAGACATTGTTCATTTCTTCTTCCTTGACCTGGAAGTACTTTGTTTATATTTCTATGATTATATTGTATTTATCCTGTGGTATTAAAATAAGTTATTATTGGGGGGCTAGAATGTAATTTTGTAGTAGAGCAGTTCGCTCTCTAGCACTATAAAAATGTACAAATAATAATATCATTTATTATAGTCTTGGTTTTCTTGCTTAGAAATCCTACAATCTTCGTATGTACTCTGTGGCAGTTAGCACAGCCCTTGGTATAGCAAAGATGCTCAATAAATGTTGAACATATAGATGAAGAAATAAAGTTAGAAACTGTCAATTCATCTAGGTTATTATTAGAAAATATATACATTTCAGTTTTTGAAGAGGAGGATTATTGATTGTTTAGAACGTGGAAGATACTTAAGCGAAATATATGCAAGCAGTGGTTTTTTGATTAAAATTAACTTCTATAGAAAGAGGTATATGTTTTTCCCTACTAATATTTTAATCTATATTCAGTTATATTCTTCCATGTAAATAATCTACTTCCTTTTAATAAGTACTTCAAAAAATTCTTAGATTTTGGTTATTAGGTAGAATCCTGTGAAATTACTGATTTTCATCTATCTTTAAAGTAAAACATGGCAATTTCATTTGCTTCAACCTGAACATTTCTACTTAGTGTAATCAATATAAAGAATGTCTACATGATCTATAATACAATTTTATTAGATTTCAAGAAAGGATAAATTATGTGATATGCTGCTCTGTTTGGCAGCATATCACATAACTTATATAGGCCAATGTATTTGGACATCACCAGAAGCTTTAGTATCTCAACCACTATTTGACTGTTTGATTTTGCAGTTCCTTTGTTTCTAGGCACATCTTATTCCTGGTCTGGGCCTTGTTCCTTGACTAATTTATAGGGACTGTATATGTGTACATACATGGTGAGGATAAGTGTGAAAAGTAATGATCGTTAAAGAATATATCAGCTATGTAATATACAAATTTCACAGAACTCACGTATTTACAGATGATTATTTTTGTAGCTAAATATGACAAACAAATCCTAAAGCAGTCATTGTTTTTGACATATTACCTAATTCTATTTAATGAAAAATTGGGAAATTTATCATTTAAGATTAATTTGATTCACGGTACTTTCTTAATATTGTGTTAATCTTGTATTTTGTTAACACATCTGAAGTATGGATTTTTGTAATAAATTGCCACAAATAAACCCAAATACATTTTTGGTTGTTTTTAATATTGAAATGATTGTTCAATGCTTAAGTGTGAGGGCCATTAATAAGACATTGAAAATAAGAATAAAGTTCATTGCCTACGTATAAACAAAGATTAAAGATGTAAATGTGAAAAAATTACAGAAATACCACAAGACCAGAGGGACATAGGTGATGTGGTGTGAGGAAAGCCTTATATGAATGATGTTAAGCCTACGATCTATGCAAGAAAAAATTGCTAAATTTATCTCCTCAGAGCTGTAACAGTCTTAAGTAGCCAAGATTAAAAGTAATAAACTAGGGAAGATATTTTTAACACAAGTTAGGGAAAGTATTAGTCTTCTTAATTTAAAAAGGCTAAAGGACAAAGAGCATACATAAGCATTTCATTAAAAGAAATATAAATAACCAATTAAAATAACAAAAGATGTTCTACCACTTTTATGCCAAAAAATGCAATTTTAAAATTACATTTTTCCCTTGATTGATTGACAAAGATTAAATTGAAAATTTATATATTGAAGATTAGATTTTTGTATTATGTTGGAGAATATATGGGAATAGAGATAGTGTACTTCACTGTTATTGGAGATGTGAATTAGGGTAACATTTTGAAAGCCAAGTTTGGCAATATCCAGCAAAATAATAACATGTACAAAGTTGTTGATCTAGCAATTCCATTTGTACAAATTAATTCTAAATGGCATACATAATGTTAAATGTACAAAGATCATTTTTTCAATACTGTTTAGTAAAAAACTAAAAACATCATTATTTAGTCATAGACTGCCAATTTAATTGTGGTGTTGCTGTCCAGTGCAATATAGTGCAGGTATATAAAAACAAGAGCTATGTGTAATTAAATGTGGTATATTAGTAAATGAGAAATGTAGACTGGATAACACTATACATCATATAATTTTTGTAATTTTTTAAAATTTGGAAATAAACATTTGCATTTTATACAGAAAGTTTCAGGAAAACCCATGAAATATTTAATAGTACTTACGGAAGCAAGGGAAAAAGGACAAGATCTGAGGTGGAGGAAATCCTTAATATTCCCATTTTACTTTTTTGTTTTACTAAAGAATAATTTTTTAAGCTCTTATGTTAAGCCTTATTATTTTAGGCCATCATACCCTGTGGAAGAATTAGAAGAAGAAACTGTTCCAGAAGATGATGCAGAATTAACATTGAATAAAGTGGATGAAGAATTTGTGGTATGTGTGTTACTGAACTTTGGGTTCACTTTTCACCTTTGGGTGCCTTTCCTTCTCTTAATTCTCCCAGATTTCCATTTTCAGGAATGTATTTTATTTCATTGTTTCTAAAGAAGAAAAGTTTTTAAATGCAATGCCAAATATCAATCATTTGGACCTTGAAATTAGTGCTCATGTTGACTAGTGAATTTCAGCAGAGTTTCTTAACTATAAAAGTACATACCACTAGTTATATGAGTAAATATTTTATGAACATCCATTCATGATCTTGAATAGACCATGATTAACAAAGGATTTATAACAGTAGAATAGGATTTAGGATTAAGACATAAATTATTCTGCTTTATAGGAATAACATTCACTTCTAAAGAATTCCTTAATGTTTCTCAAATTAAGATGAATAGCATCCTACAGGTTTTTTTTTTTTTTTTTTTTTTTTTGGTGGTACTATGGGTTCTCTACCACTGAAGTACACCCACAGCCCTTTTTTTATTTTTATTTTGAGACAGAGTCTCACTAAATTGAGTTGCTGAGACTGCCCTAGATCCTTATGCCTCGGCCTCTTGAGTTGCTGGAATTACAGGCATATGCCATTGAGCCCAGCCCGATATTTTTTTTAAAATACTTTTAATATAACCAACATTACTTATTTGGCAGCATCTGTGCCCTTTTCTGTGCTTAATATCCTACCCCTGGTATGAGGTTAAATAATCAACTCTCTAAAATAGTAAAATGATAGATAAAAAAGAGCTTTTTCTCAAGATAATACTCAGAACTAGAAATGAATTGGCCCTAGTATTTTAGAAATTATATATATAATCTGAAACCGAAATGTAGAAAAAACTTTAGTATGTTGCCATTATATACCAATTAGAGTTTTCGTGTTTGTCTGTTTTTTAAGAGAGAAAGAATCAATTTATTAAATTTTTCATCTGGTTTTTGTTTTCCAACACTTAGTTGTGTATGTGGTGCTGGAGTTCAAACCCAGGCCCTCGTGAATGCCAAGCAAGAGCTCTACCACTGAGCCACCATTCCAGCCCCCCAATTAAAGTTTTTAGGTGATTTTTTTTAAATCAATAGATAATGTATTTTATAAGTCAGCTTAAATAAGTATATGCTACAAACATATTAATCACTGAATTATTTTAATATTAAATGCTAAAAAATAACCACTGAATTATAATATTCTCATCTGCTCTATGTAATCATATCCTTAATAATTGGCAATAACAGAATTATGAAGTTGCAGAATAGGCAAAGAAATAATAGAAAATTGTTGTGCCTTTTGAATTATTGAGATTAGAAGCCTAATTTAATATCCAAATAGAATAATATATAACCATTAAAAGTTAGTTGCAAAGAAACAGGAGTGTCATGGGAATAGTAATTTATGCTATCTGTTATGAAATCAATTCAGAAAAAGATTATACATTCTGTTATGGCCTCAACTATTTAAAATATATACATAAAATAATATCAATATGTTAACATTGGTTAGAAATTGATAAAAGGATTATGGTTGATTCTTTTCAATGATTCTTTGTGTTTTCAAAATGTTTAACATGTATTTTATCAGCAATATAAACAAACATTTTTAACCATATATGAAACAGATGACTGCTGTTTACAGAAGGAAAAAGACAATTGTAAAACTGGTCAGCTTAAAGCATGTATTTTTTATTGTGATAAAATAAAATTCAAAGCAAAAAGTAAATTTGCTCTTTCTGCATGTATTCATTGAGCACATATTACGTAGCAAGTAGTGGGTGAGGCCCAGTGAGTACAAAATGTGCAAAAGTTTTAGGCAGGAATGAGTTTTGCATGATCAGGGAGCTGAGAGAAACCACTGGGGCCAGAGCTTCTGAGTAAGAGTGCTGGTGTTTTAAAATTAACTAGGGAACATGATTGCACATGCCTGTAATCCCAGTGTTTCAGGAGGCTATGCAGGAGGATCACAAGTTCAAAGCCAGCCTCAGAAACTTAGCAAGACCCTAAGCAACTTAGCAAGACCTTGTCTCAAAATTTTAAAAATAAATAAATAAAAAGAGCACTGGGGATGTGGCTCAGTGGTTAAGTACCTCCTAGTTCAATCTCCCCTGGTACCAAAAAAAAAAAGATTATTTAGGGAGATAGACCAAGTCTAGACTGTTCTAGGCATCTGAAGTTTAGACTTTATTCCCTGTATAATAGATCTTTTCATACAAGCTCAGAAATTAAGGCCTTACATATTCCCAGTTTTTCACCTTTTTATTTTACTCAGGTATTTCTCTCATTATCTTAACTACTTAATACTTATTACTAGTTTATTGAAAGATACCTAGTCCTTGTACCCCTATTACCCTTATTTAACTTGAAAGACATGTAACTCAAACGTACAAGTTGGGGGCAGAAAAAAACTAAATCCCTACTCATAAGGAGGGAAAAAATCCTTGCAGGCAGAAACCAAGTTTAATTTTGCTAGTTGTTTCTCCAGCTTACTAAACAAGGCCTGTTCATACTAGGTTTTCATTAAATAAAATCTGTCAGCATATTGTTTTGTAACTTTTCAAAATTATAACTATTTTTTATTAAGAATCCTTTAAAGTTCAAAGCAACATCATTGAGTTTGTATCTTTAGAAAAACGAACTAGAAAGCATCTTTTTGACACGTTGCTTCTCAACTATGAGGTAGAGATCTTTTACTATCATAAGATACAACTGAAGGCCTCCCTCAAGGGATTGCCCCAAAAGCTGTTTGTTTCTCTGTGCCATGCCTCTTGAATTCTTTGTTTCTCTATGCCATGCCTCTTGAATTCTTTTTCTCTATGCCATGCCTCTTGAATTCTTTTTCTCTATGCCATGCCTCTTGAATTCTTTGTTTCTCTATGCCATGCCTCTTGAATTCTTTGTTTCTCTATGCCATGCCTCTTGAATTCTTTGTTTTTTTCCTTTCCTTTCTTCCTTATTGTCATCACCTTATTCTAAGAAGCCCTCTCTTCTTCCATCCTCCTTGCTAAAGAGAGCTGGTTCAGAGCCAAAAAGCCTTACGATGGTGGGATACTGATTCTGTTGCCTGAGTTTGTGGGGTGGCTCAAGGGTGATGAACTACATTTCTGGAAAAATTCTGCTAGAAACTAGAAAATTTTGGTTTTAAATTGGCCAAATCAAGATAGAACACATTGATAATTGTGGGAGAAAAAAACGTATTGGTCATGACAGAATATTCTCACCTGATATATGAATTCATATCCTTAGTAATTGGCAGTAAGAGAATTAAGAAGTTGCAAATTAGGCAAAGAAACGATAGGAAATTGTTGTGCCTTCTGAATTACGGAAACTGGAATTCTAATTTGTTTTAAAACATTTTTCTAAGCCTATTTATATTTGAATTCCTTTTGAATACTCTCTTAATAATAGTAGCTTAACTAATCTTATATATCTTAGTAGTAGCTTAGTCTGAGTTCTCTGGAGAAACAGAACCAGTAGGACACACAAATACACACACATACATATGTTTATGTAGAGATGAAGTGAGTAGTATAAGGAATTGTCATGTGGTTATGGAGGTCGAGAAGTCCCAAGATCTGTTTTTGGCAAGCTGTAGACCCAAGAGAGTTGGTGTTGTAGTTCCAGTGTGAATCTGAAGGTTTTAGAACCAAAGAGCCACACTGATAGTTTAAGTTTCACTGAATCTGAGGGCAAGGAAGACTAATGTTCTGGTTTAAAAGCAGGCAGAAAAAAGTAGATTCTTAGCCTTTTTGTTTTGTTCAGACTTCATTGAATTGAATGAGGCCCACCAACATTGGGAAGGACAATCTAATTGCTCAGTTTTCTGACTCACATATTTGTTTATCCAAAAATACCATCACAGACATACTTTCAATAATATTTAGCCAAATAAATATCTGGGTATTCTGTGCCTAGTTAAATTTACATGTGAAATTAACCATCACAAGTCCATCTCTTTCAACTTGGCATGTATGCATGTCTTATTAAATCATTTAATCTCCAAATAAAGTAACAAGGTCCTAATTCCACCTAACATGTTAAAATGATCCTGACAGATATTTACTGGGCAAGGTTGCCCAAACTTTCTATCTGAAGGGTCTGGGCCATTATTAGTTTTTCCTTAATTGGGTTGCAGTTTCCCATTGTCTTGACTTTACTGGGCATAATATATACGCAGAGACACTCTAAAGGTTCTACTGTATTCCAGCCATAATCTTTCTTACTTCTTTTGTGAAACAGTGATCCAGTTTCTTCTTGGTAGTCAGAATCAGTCATTCCAAGCAGAATAGTAATTACCCTTTTTGCCTCTTGATTCAGAAATTTGAAGAGCCCAAAGTGGTTAGATAGCAATCTTAATTTCTAGTCGAGTGGAGTCATTGTTATATCTGCTAGTGGAAGCTTTCCTCCACTTGAAACTAAGATGTGTAAGCCAGCAGAAAACAAGGTCACAGGAACAGGAAGCAAAAAAATTTCTTATGGGCTATTAGGAGTAGCAAGTAGAGCCACTCACATTTTTACCCCATGATTCCTGGTCTTGGGAGTACTGGCTGTGGGAAAAACAGCACCATGTTTTGGATGCTAACACATTCTCGTATCTACTACTACAGCTTTTTGTTCATAGTTTCAATGAGTATGTATTGATCACTTATGTAAACAGTACTCATTAGGTAATTGTAAAAGCATCATAAACTTGTTTCTTCTCCCATGGGTAATGAGTCATTGGCATTTTAATCATTTACTCTGGTTATTAAGTAGTGCAAACACTTAGCAGACTAAACCACTTTTCAAAAGTGTGCATATATGCTTCAAACTGAAGATGTTAATACATTACTTTTGTCTGCCTCTCTGTACCCCATTGCTCCCCACCCTAAGAACAGTAAATGTCACTTGAGTATAGGATCTGCATTTACATTGTTTCATATTTTACTAAAATCATTCCAGTTTTCCAAGGCTTATCATGTTCTCATACTTATCTTAGTGGTCCCACTCCCAGCGTTTCTGAATAGATCTGGAATACAACCTTAGATTTTGCATTCTTACAAGTTCCCAGGTGGTACTGGTGCTGCTGGTCTGAGAACCACACTTTGAGAACCACTGTCTTACATGTTTCCAAAGTCTTGAAGGTAAGGATTGTCTTTGAAATCTACCACTGAAGTGTTAAACAATTCTACTTGAGGAAGTGTTCACCAGCACTCACTCACTTGTTTGGTTTTTTTTTTCTTATTGAGGTCATAAGATAGGAGGACCCAGCTCTGCTGGCTTTATTACCACATCCCTAAGATTAAGATATTCTTATTAAATTTGTTTCACATACTGTCAGTTGTCACCACAAAGACCTGGATAGAAAAAGAGAAGCTCATGTTTTGTTCTACATGCTTGTAGAATCACCTCTCAAAGGGTCACTTCCTTTAACTTTAGACAACCAATTGGTTTACATTAGAAGACCAGCTTGGAATCCATCCTTTTAAATAGACTTAAGGCCATGAGCAAAATAGTACTGGTACCTGTCACCTTATTAAGCTTGAGCATACAAGAAATGTAAAAAAATAAACATCAGTGTGATTGGTCCCTGGAGCAAGTGAGACTATTTTGTGTCTATCATTCTTTTATATTTGTCCATTTCAATCATATTGCTCAAAATTTCCATAAACTCCCTCCACTGTCAACTTCAGATATGCCACTCGGGGCTGTTTTTCCTTGATTTTATGTTTATTCGTAGTTTTGCTCCAAAGACTCCTTTCCTTCCCCTTACATTTTTCTTTTCTCAGCAACTGCAGAAAAGATCCTATTTAAATAACATCATCAAAACTTCAAAGAACATATGAACGGTTAATAATACTGTGCCCTACTTTATACATGTGTTTATTAGGCTTTTAAATATGCTTTACTGAGTTAGTCTTTATATTAAATTGATCATAGCTTACTATATTATGTATGTGAATGTTGGAAATATATTTTTTAAAATATAAATTTTTATAATTTAAAAATGTTTTTATTTTCTTAAGGAAGAGGAGACAGATAATGAAGAAAACTTTATTGATCTCAATGTTTTAAAGGCCCAGACCTATCGCTTGGTAAGTTTCAGTGGATGCACACAGGACAGCAAGCAATCATTATATGTATTCTGCTGGAAATTTAAATGAGTAAAAAACATTATCAGACACTATTGTGTGTGTCATTTGAAAAGTAGCTCTGGAAATGTTTTCCTATATTTAAAATGTTACATTTATAGCAAATATAAAAATCCAGAGGGGAGAGTGAGGCAGCCTTCCACCTGTACCATGAAAAATCAACACAGTGTTGCTCGTGCAAACTGAAAGTACTTAATTTGCTAGATGGCAATTTTTATTATGGAAAGACATAAATTGTTTTATTTTTAAGTTGTTTTATATTGATAATATAAAATTATTGATTGTGTTGAATAATCTTGATTATTAAAAATGCTTAAGTTGTAATTTTGAAATAAAAGATTGTATTTAGACTGATACATGGATAGGTAGACAGACATTGCTTGAATACAGATTTTTTTGCTCCATTTTAAAATTATGAAATAAATACAATCTATAAAAGAGTACACTCCCAATGAGCTATTTCAAATATACAAGTGGGATTTTTGCATTTTTCTATGTGTATATTTCAATAAAGAATGTACCTAGTAAAGAATTTGTCATGTTCAACTTTACTACAATGATATTTCCTCTGTATTGTGAGTCCACCTGCTGTATGAAACACAAAATCTTAAAATTTATGTTGCCAACCTATATAGAATTCTGTCTAGGGGAAAGAGCAGCCTGAACCATCATAATCTGGAGTCTTTCACAGCTGTCAAAATGAACACTCAAAATGAACATTTGTAATATATATTCTTATTTGTCCTTTATTTAATTTTTCTTGTCTGAATCCTCAAAACAAGTTTGGATCTAGTTTTGTTTTCATATCATGAAAACTTCTTTGATCACACTATCACAAGATGATCTCTTTATTTATTGTTTACTGCCTTAGTATTGTTGTTTCATTAGATATTAATGATGACAGTATGTACGTATGTATACATCAATTGCCCACCTTGAAATGTAGTATAACATTGTGCTAACTTGCTGAGTATGTAACTTGAGATAGTACTTACTAGATTCCAACCTTGGGCAAGTTTCCAAGCTTCTTGTGCCTTATCTTCATCTGTAAAATGAAATAAAAACATTAGCTATTTCATAAGATTTCTGAAGATTTAAAGTTATTCCATGTAAAGCATTATAATTATATTTGTTACATAGGGTTCAGTATATGTGACAATTTCCAATATTATGCCTTTGCCCCATTCCCCCTCTCAAATCAGATTCGTAAACTTCAGAACAGTGATAACTGTCCTTTTTAATATTACTCATACAGTAAAACACAAAGTACTAAATAAATATTTCTTAAATGAATGAAGTTTTTCTGTATTGCTCAATTGAAAATTAAAATACTATGTTAACATTTAAATCTAAAAAACTGTATTCATCACAATACTTTACATTTGCAGATTGTTTTGTAGTATTAAAATTATTTTAAAACACTAACTACTGAGTTTGCAAGGTATTTAGATAGATGTTATCAACTTCTTACAAATATAAATACTAAAATTTGTGACTTTGGGACAGTTTCTTTAAAAGCTAATAAATTATAGCATTTGAATTTGAACTGTTTCTCCAAACTGCAAATCTGTTTTTCTGTTGTTGTCATTTTTTCCACTATACCTCATAACAAGAGTTTGACAGGGCAGGTGTGGTTTGATTCCTATCTTGATCAAGTACATTATGGTGTTGGTGTTCATGTAATATATGTGTTGAAGATGATGATCAAGTGCTCCTAATGTATGAAGAAAAACAAAACTGGAAATGTGTCAACTGTTATTCTCAGGAAAAAAATAATTTGTATTAACTCTTTTATTGATAATAGTAGATGTCTATGAAGGCCTGGGATTCCCTGTGGTCAGGGTAGTTTGGGTATTGGAAAGGACCAAAGTAATTTAATTGCCACTTTTCCTACTCCAAGTCCCTTTGGTTCTGATTTCAATCTGTCTTCTCATTTAAGCTATTTAGGGATGGATTTTCCTTCTACATGTGCCATTAGATTACTTAAGTATTCAATCCTTTGGACAAAGATTACATAATACATATCCTTAAGAGTTAAAACTACATTTTCTCAAGAGAAGACGTCTGAACACCAGGTGTTTTGTGGATGGTCAACCATGAAGTATTAATGAGACAGAAAAGCCTTTCATATTTTAAAAAATCTGGCAGACTTATATTGCCCACTAAAACCATCTGCCTGAGACAGCTGTGTGTGACTCCAGATTATGATGGCTCAGGCTGCTCTTTCCCCTAGACAGAATTCTATATAGGTTAGTAACATAAATTTTAAGATTTTGTGTTTCATACAGCAGGTTGCCTCACAATACAGAGGAAATATCATTGCAGTAAAGTTGAACATGACAAATTCTTTACTAGTACAAGAATGATGCGATCAAGGAAACTGATTAAATGTGTGTATGTGACAATGCAAATCAAGCAGTGTGTGGATTGCAGCAATTCTTTCCTACCTGTGCCTTTAAAACAATAGATGCTTCTACAGTTGTTCACTATCCTCTCACCTGCTCTACTTAATAGATCTTGGCAGTACATTGCATTATATAAATTGCTTATCTCCTTATTGTGCGACTCAACTGGTAAAATGCAAATTCCTCTAAAGCAGGAGCTTTTTCACTAGCTTTTGCATCTATGTCTGGTGACTCAGCGGTCAATAATATTGAATGAATATATGCTAGTATGCTATTTATATTTGTAATTATATAGGTGAGAAATAGTTTAATCTGCATACAGAAAAGAACTTTTCAACAATAATTACTTCCTCTCCTATGTACCATGTAGGATATGCAGGGAGAAGTCTACATACACTCCTTACCTTCAATATATAAAGTGAAATCTAGAACCTGAAATGAGTCCTTAATTATACCTTAAGTATCATGGTAATTCCAGGAGTTGGTATACGCAAGTGTTTTCCTGAGATGTGGTAAACTGAAGCAAGAGAAAAATGCAAATGAACAAGACACATTGTAGGTTGTGTTCTTTGAAAGCAAACACAGAATTTAGGGTCCAAGTTGTTTATTAGAAATACACACATGTGAAAGGAATAGGCTAGGAAGTAGGACTGGGCAGAGGAAGAAGTCTAGCTGCCATGCCCACGAGACACTTAGCCAACCTGGCCAGGATCTCTGGAGCAAGCCCTACGTGCTTGACTCAGGCCCTAGAGGCGGCTACCTGGGGAAGGGCCTGCTCCCAGCTGAGGTGGCCCTGAAAGTGAAATAAACCCTGAGGGAGCCTACAGCAAGAGCTGTCTGCTGACTACATTCCCTGCAGCTGGGCAGCAAGTGCATCTTCCAAAGAGAGCTTGGCAACCTATATTTCTTAATACCACAACATAAAGCCTGTAGCTAGTAATTTGAAGAACTTATAAAGAGATTCTGTCTGCCCATTGACTGAACTTTTAAAGGATTGCCTAATGTATCATGACACAGCAGTAGTATTTTATGAGCTCTGAGAAAAGAAAAGGTTTCTCCTATTAATGATGAAAGCTTACAAAGATAAAATCAGTTTGTTTTGAAGTACTTTCTAGAACATTCATTTACTCTCTCTCTCTAAAGCCATTGCTATACAATATTTGTCTATAATTTCCTTACCCTGATTATAATTTTGCCAAACATAATACTTTTCAGGAAACAACTTCAATGAATGAAAGTTTATATCATTTTCCTAAATAACATCTATAGGTTAATTGAATTTTGAGAGAATCTTTTAAAGGAGAACATTATAAATGGATATTGGGCATAAAGGCTAGCCCACAAAGTTCCACATTTTCTATATCCCTCTAATTCCTGAGTGTTCTTGAAATCTGAAATTTAGCAAAGTCACTCTGAGAGTGCCTAGGGGAAGGCCCCGATGCTTAATTAAAGCTTTCACAATAGGGCAGGCCCTGTAATGGTCAGGGGGATAGTAAAATGTTCTGAGTTGTGAGGGGTAAGAGAGGGGAAGGGAAGCTTTGTGGCAGGATGTTAGTGAAGTGAGTCAGTTGGGACAACTGCACATTCCTGGTGGCTGTGCTACATTATGAGTGGCCTGGTAGCTCCCCTCTCCATTGTGAAACTCAGAAGAATCATAGCAATAGTGTTCTGGCAGCATAATGCAATGTGTCATTCTCCCCGTGGGGGAAAAAAAGATGAGAGGGGGCTGTGTACTCCCTGAATTCTGTTTTTAAATGCCCATCACTTCATTTCAAAACATTT
This sequence comes from Aplodontia rufa, assembly GCA_004027875.1. Lineage (NCBI taxonomy): Eukaryota > Metazoa > Chordata > Mammalia > Rodentia > Aplodontiidae > Aplodontia > Aplodontia rufa. The sequence goes on from PVKS010004980.1 coordinate 22,739, forward strand.
TTTTTCAAATATGCCATAGATACTATTCTTCTTTATGACGCTAAATTTAAGGTTTTAGAAACCAAATCCTGAGTTATGCAGCATGAAACCAAGTATTTCAAAAGGTTTAAACACAATTGGTTTTTAATTACTTAGCAAAAATTCATTGTGCCAAGCATGAGAGACTTTTTAGCTTAAAAAGCAAAAGCTGAAAGGAAGAAAAATGTGGGCTTAGAATAAAAACGTTAGTTCAGTTTTAGTGTGTCATCTAAGCATGCCTGCAATATTGTAATCAAAGAAGGAGAAGAAGATGGTTCTGCTTGGGTTAATACCTTAAATAATTTTTCTTCATTATACATATGATTTTCTTCCTTTTGAACAAAAACGTCATTTCTGAATTATATAGTGGGGACACTGTTTGATAATATAGCTTGCCCCATAGATTACCACTGATTCTGAATGAGGAAAGAAAATTTTTTTCTCCTTTCCTAACATGTTTGAGTGGTAGGCCTCCTGCTAAGTCTGCGGTTGGTATTTCACAGGAGAAATTATTAAAATGCTTCATGTTTGAGTATGATGGAACACATTATGACTGAGTAAATGCTTTTATTTCTCTGGTAACTAACCTGCACCACCCCCATCATTTTTACATCTGGAGGTGGGTAGGAAATGTCGGCTACAGAAAGAAAAAATTGCTTCTCACCGCTCAGGGGAGGCTCAAACACCAGATCTTGCTGGATATAAAAAATTGCTTGATCTTTAGTGTAGCTTTTGAATCTACAGTTCAAATAAAAGAGATCATTATTTCCATCTGGGCTTCATTGTGGGTTTAGCAAGGGATTGGAAGCAAGAACTTTGCAAGGTCCCTTCAGATACAAATCTAGACCTTCAAGAAAGACGCTATGGCCAAAATAGCAGCCTTAGATAAAATCCAGATTATGTCATTAGCCCAATGACCAAAGCAAGTTAATTAACCTGTGACTACTTTCTTATCCATAACATGGCACAATTCTTCCCAGGCTAGTTTTGAGATTAGTGTTCCCTAGTTTATGGGTAGCAGCACCTCGCATGGTGCTAGAATAGAGCATGTACCTCATGCATTTCTTATTTTGTATAATTTTTCACCTTTTTTAGAGATAGAATTAGTTACCAACACTCTTACGTGCAGTAGGAGAATAGAAAAGGCCTCAATCCTTCAATACTAGTCAGCTCTTAGATTCCCATTACTACTTTTGAATAAGAAGCTTACATAGGCTACAAGTTATCAAGAGAACTTGCATTTCAATGTAAGTTAAGAAGCCCTGTGATGTCATGGTTTTATTTTTATAATCTGTGACATGGATTATTACTGAAGGCCCACTAGACTAAATCTTTTGTCATACAATTTCTCTCCTACAGAAATGATTAAGGGGAATTTGAAAAATAAAGATTTTTTTTCAGGTATCACTTGAGAACTACCATTTCTATAGATAGGTTACATTTCCTCAATCAATATTAATAGCAAATATTTATTATAATTCTTTGTATTAGTTGGATGCCCAAAATACATACATGTTTTTAGACTTCTATAACACTATATTATTCAAATCTGCCACCCCCAAATCTCATCACCACACATGACCTAACCCTGCCAATGTTAGTGCTTTGAAGATATGACTGAGTTTCATCCAGGGCATGTAGGAGGTCAAAAGCAGTGCGGATGCTTTGAATTCTCTCTCATATTCATCCCTTCATCTCTCTTGCAAGGCCAGGTTCTCTTCATCACCTTTCTGGACTGTATGACAGCAATATCCTAAAATGGTCTTTTGTCCTCATCCTCCCCACCCCTACCCTTTTCCAAGATATTTTTGCCCTGCTGCTATATCTGCCTTACCAAAATGTGGTTTTTATCAAGTCATACTGAATTTGATAATGTTTGAAGCTTTTCTCTGCCTACAGGTCTATTTGCATAGATTACAAAACAATAAAATTTTGGTCAGGCTTGCAAGGCCCTTAGCACATACCTGCCTGTTAACAGAATACACACACACAGAATATAGTCCTTAGATGCTTAACCATCCTACTAATATCACCTGGGAAAAGGAGAGATTACCTACTGGAACAAGGTTCTGAGCTGGCTATTAACATTGCATGTTTGATCTTTGAACTGACTTTGATGGTGCACTATTTAAGCCTAAGGTTACTTTGTGGGATGATTTAGACTATTATCTTCATTTCTTCCTTTGACAGTTTTAGGATCAGTTTTATCTCACTGGTTTCTTCTTTTATCTAAGACCAAATTCTACTCTATTAACTGACCTCAAAGTCTTCCTACTAGGTCATAAACTCTTTGCATGCAGAGCTTAAATCCTTTTATATTTTCAAACCAAGCACAGTACCTGGATTCTTACCTTAAATGTTGTAGCAGCTTAACAAATGCCTTATTGATTACATTAATTTAATTATAAATGAGACTACTAGATAGCTTGTGTCTTACTGAGCTTTTAATTGCCTCTTCAGCAGCAGTAACTGGAAAATGTGGTTTCCCAAGAGCTATACTTGATCTTAGTTAATGTCTCAGAGAGGGATTTTGTCAGGATGATATAAAATTTTGATTAAATGAAAATAGAAGCTTATTTTCTTAGTAATAGCCCCATATAAAGTACCATTTGTTAAACTGAGAAACAATTGAAAAGATTTTCTCAAAGTAGTATAATCAAGGCACAGTAGAATTTAAAATGATCTATACTTCTTACATAGAACTTGCTCAATTAATGCATCCCATTAAAAGGCATTAAGAAATTTTGGGTGAGGGGCTGGGGACATAGCTCAGAGGTTAGGGCACTTGTCTGGCATATGCAAGACCTAAGGTTCAATACCTAATACTGCCATTAAAAAAAAAAAGAAACTCTGAGTGAGGGATGGATTTATGAATTAGATGTACAAACGTGGAAATAGAAACTGTATAATTTGAATAAGTTAATGGTATTTTACTAAGCTTAATGTTGTTCTCTTTTTGCCCTTTCTTCATTTAACAACTAGGCCATTTCCCTCAGTATATTAAATATGGCTCACAAGTGAGTAAAACCTTTTAAGCTTAAATCATTTTAGGACATTGGGAATACAAGTTAGTAAATCATTGCTAAAGAGAACCAAATAATAAGCTAGTAAGGGTAAATGCAACTTATTAAAGGGCCCAGCACTGGGATACCCTAATGTAGTGTTTAATTGTCATGTACCCTACTAACTTAAATTCTAAATCTTATTCAAACAGGGTCACTGTAAACATATTTTCCTTTTTTAAAATGAAAGAAACATGTCTTCCTTGAGAAAAAAAATTCTGAGTATATTATTAACAACTGGAACATATAGGCCTGAATAAAATAGGGCAATGCAAGGTGTCCATATTGTTTGATGGTTCTGGACTTTACCCTCTTGTAAGGAAGGAAAGAAGGAGGAATGGGAATGAGGGGATGGGATTGGATAGCACTGGCTCTGGTATTTAATCAAAAACATCTAGCTTTGATTCATGGCTGTATAAAGCAAACATATTTTTACATCAGTGACCAGAGCATCTACTTTAAGAATCATGCATTATTGTTGCTGAGAGGAAATGTCTTCTTGCTTCATTTAGCCTCACTCTGCAGGATTAAAATGTGGGGACCCAAACCCTGGCAGGATCAAACAAAGGTCAAACACATACACAGCCCAAATATCAAACACATACATAGCCCAAATGCCAGGGCTCACATTTTCACATTTTACTAGCAGTGCATACATCCTCACTACCACCACCCCCACCTAGTCTACCCTGTTTGGTATAGAAAATAGACTAGTCAGATTTAGCCTCTAATAGCCCAGTATAGGTATCCAGATATACAAGTGAGTCTACATGCCTGGCTTTTTCAACCATATGCATGTTATGGGTGCCAACATGTATTTACATGACAGAGAATCTTTCCCATTGTTTTAGGTTTCAACAGGAAAATCCAGTATCTCCCTTCCTGCTATCACACATACTCCCATGGAACTTCACATGACTACTTTGTGAATGCAGTACTTCCCCACTGCCCTCCCAGCTGGGGTGCTTTTGTCCTACCCTGGATTTAATTTATATAGGATGTATATAGCATTCTATCAAGTACTTATTCAGTGTTTGTATATTGAAATGAGCACTTTAGTGTCTAAAATAGAATCGTTTGAGCTTTTTCACTTAGATTTTCTATACTTCACTAAAATTAGTTCTTATACATATTTTGTTCTTCAGGGTTTTCTAAATGGAATGTTACTAAATTAATTCAGGTCACAAATTCTGAAGTGTAAAAGCATATCATTAGTTATCCATTCTCAAATAGGTTAAAAACATACAGTACCCTGAATTTCTGAAAAAAAAGCAGTAAATGTTCCTTTTAAGACTCTGAGTATATTCAGGATTTGCTGATACAGACTGGGAGATAGGAGAGGATTCCTTGTGTCAACAGTGCCCCAGAGATTCGGAGTGAATTTAGAATAACTAAACTCAAGCTTCCACAAAAAATACAAATCCCAACATGAGGAAATCTACTTAGTGTGAGACTGGATTGAAAAACTATGTTAGCTCATTTAAGAATTATCTTATAGTGACATGAATTCACATTGAGAATGATTTCACTATGATGTTTGCATATTCTTCTTTTTGAATTTTGTATTATGGAACATTTCAAACATTGCACATTTAGAATAAAATAATGAATTCTATATACCATTGCCTGGTATCAACAGTTATTAATATTTCATCAATCATATTTTCTTTGCCCCATAGTATTTTAAATTTCAGACATCATGTCAATTCATCTATATAAATTCAGCACTTATTTCTAACATATGAGGTCTTTATTAACATAACTACCATGCCATATTGTATCTATAAGATTAAAAATTTCCTAGTATCATCCAATACATAGTCCAACACTCTCCCATATTCACATTTCTCTACTTGTCTCTTTTTACAGATTATTTGTTCAAATTATAATTCACAGAAGGTTCATTCATTATGTTTGGGTGTTTATCACTTGGGTCTCTTTTTTTCAATATAAATATATAGTTTTCCTTAGATTTGCTTATAATTTATCAAGGGATTTAAAGGGAAAAATTGCTATCAAAATTAATGCCTTAGGCTTTATCTTTAAATCATTTGTCTATTCTCTGCATTTTAAATTCCATACATATTTAATGCTGAAATGTGAAAGACTGGGGAAAATGTTTTTCTCTTGTGATTCAAAAATAGTCATGAATTGACTCAAGGTAGAAACACAATGTAGATATTTATCTCTTACCAGTTGAGTTCAAATATGTGTCTGTATTAAAACACATTTTTTAAGCTACACTATACTTTGACCTAACCAAAATATCACTTTGACTGCAAAATTTGTAAACATTGAGCCCTTTGCTTCTGACATTTTATCTTTTTTGTCTTCCTGTTTTTGGGTTTATATTTCTGTATAATAAATTCAAACTAAACAGTTTGTTTTTTTTTAACCAAAGTAAATATTTGTATTTCTCTATTCTTTTCAGTGAGTATACGTAAATGGCTGTCCATTTGATAATATTCTCATTGAGTTCAATCTGATATCTCAAAAACATTGTCATTGGGCTGGAGTGGTGGCTAAGCGGTTATGGTACTTACCTGGCAAGTGCAAGTACACAGGTTCAAACCCTAGCACCACATACACAACTAAGTGTCAGGGCAACAAAAGCCACATGAAAAACTAAATAAAAATTGATTCTCTCTGTCTCTGACTCCCTCACTGTCCCTCTCTCTTAAAAAAAAAAAAACTGTCCTTTGTAAAACAGATGAAATATTTATTTCTTTTCTTTTTAATACTTATTTTGCTAGTCTACCTGGTAGGTACATTATTCTCTTTCAATATGGTAAGAGAACAGAAAGGAATTTCTATTACCACTATAATTTTAACACTACCAGCCTCAATTAAAATTGTGCAGTGCTGCTAAAATGTCTTGAGATTTTTGCCATTTCTTTTTATAAACTCTCAATCTTGTGATAACTTTCCTTTCTTAGGATATGAACGAGTCTGCCAAACAAGAAGATATTTTGGAATCCACAACAGATGCTGCGGAATGGGGTCTAGAAGTTGAACGTGTACTACCACAACTAAAAGTCACAATTAGAACTGACAATAAGGTATCAAAGAGAAAACACATCTTGTGCAAAAAAATTTTGTAAGGCAATTTCAGGGAGGGAATACTACAAATTATACAAGTAGGATATTGGTAATAGGATTCAGTTCCAACATTTTGCCCTAAGAGCTTATTTAACAAATTGTTGAATGAATAAATAATGTAATATGGTCCTAAAAGCAAAGAATAGATCTTTGAAAGAATAATTTGGAACGCATCATATTTCACTGGGGCTGAGGGCTATTTCCTCAATACCTTTCAATATATTTTCTTGGAAATTATATTTTGTTGAGGTGAATAGGAATTCCATGATTATATCTACTGACTAGAGTTAGAAAATGGTTTAGAATTTTACTAGCTGACAAAACTAAAGGCCACCTTGGACATTACCTTAGATAATCTATTCAGCTTGTATGCTTATACATTAAATATTAAGATAATTAAAAAATCATATGTAATAAGACTTAGGGATTAGATCGACCAAATGAGCTAGATACTGCACACGTTTCTGTTTCTACAGTTTTATAAATAATGATTTCAGAACCAGCAAATAGGTAACTAGACAATGCTATTCTCATTACCAGTATAATAATCTCTACAAAAGGACTAAAGAGACATCTAGGTAAAGAAACTAAAGAATTTTCATCCTTGAAGGCTGGAGATAAACCCCTAGGATTATGGAACAAGATTCTAAGAAGCTTATCACTTTGAAAAGTGTGGTCCTTTATCTGCCCCCAAATTAGAAGTCATACAAAGATTGTGATTTTCAGAGTGTCTTAGAAGCAAATTCATTCTTAGACTATATATCTAAGCAGGCAACAAGTAGCTCAGACTCCTATAAGACTGAAAGTAAGGTGAGAATGAGAGTTCATACTAGGCTGAACAGCTGTGGAACAAACTCTATCCAAGACAACAGACAAATCCTGTAGCCTGTTGATCATTTATTTACTCAGTCATTATGGAGGACAGCTATTATTTACTCTAGTATGATTTGAATCTGGAGTTTCCCCCAAAAGCTAGTGTACCAAAGGTTTAGTCCCCAGTGTAGCAATGTCCAGTGGCTGGGTTTTTAGGAAATGATTGGATCATAAGGGCTCTAACCCCATCAGTAGATGAGGTTAATTCTTTACTGTACTACTGGGGAGTTGGTAGAAACTGTAGGCAGGTGGGGCACAATCAGAGCAAGTAAACGGGGTCTGCCCTTGGGGACTATATCTTGTCCTATCTCTAGCCCTTTCTCCACCCCTTCCTTCTCTCCTTCCCAGCTGCCATGAACTAAGCAGCTCTCTTCTAAAATGCCCTTCCACTGTGATATTTCTGCCTTGTAACCACCTAACTATGGACTGAAACCTCTGAAACCATGAGCCAAAATAAATCTTTCCTCCTCTAGGTTGTTTTTCTCAGGTATTTGTCACAGGGGTGAAAAACTGACTTCACACAATATTATAGGTAAATTCTTTATTAGCAAATCTCATATGTAAGTATATATTAATAATTTCTTCACTGATCTCTGCTAGAAGTCTTAATTTGCAAAAATCAAATGCCATTCTTTTTTTTTGCAAAAATGTAATTTCTAATTTTTTAGCTTTGTCAGACAAATTCTCTTCATAATATTAAAATCACCATTATTGTGATTCTAGTTAGAATAACATGTTAAAATAATTGTGTAGTTGGGAACTCTCAAGTACAATTTAATCCCAGAAGGAAGCAAGTCTAATTTGTTTGCTTTCAAGCTAAATAAACTCTTGAAGGCAAACATCTCATTTAGAACCTAATAGGGTTTATCGTTTTGTTTTTGTTTTTTTAGCAAAATCATTGAATTTCACATAATAAAAATAACTTAACAAGGCAAGAAAGAATATAAATATAAATGTAAATGCTAACAACATACTCTTTTACAAAACTAAGTGCAGGTCAGATTCTATAATAAACAATAATGCAAAAAAGAAAACCCTGAGTTTGTTTAGAATCATGTTCTCCTAATTTAGGAAAGAATTAACTACTTGAAAGTTGGACCCTTGTTTTCATGCCACTCTATCAAGCCTTAATCTTACAAAAATCACTATGCTAAATTAGTTGTACAATAAAGTTTATAGGCAACATTCTAATTTATCAGATGAAGTTCTTTCATTTTTTTAGAATTTGTGAATGGTATTTTGAGTTTATATTTTTATGGTGAAACACACTCTAAAGTCATACCTGATTGCTTTATTCAGAACTCTCTAGATCGTTTGGTATTTGTATCTAGTATTTCACTTTTTTTTTTTCTAAACCTTTCAGATTTACCAAAATGGAAATGAAACTTTAGAGTCAATTCTTTATTCAGCTGACTTGAGAAAAATAAAATGATACATTGGTTTGAGAAAATAAGAAGCTAATATATGGAGAAATGATTCTCATTTTTCATAAATAAAAACAAATAATCTGGTTACATACGAAGACTCATTATCTTCCTACATCAGAAGTTGACTCCAATATCATGATAGAGCCCGTTCTTCCTCTACTTCTGACCCTATCAAAACCACAAGGTCTTTTTTAATTTTGGCCAACAAGCTAATAATCTTTCAATCAACACAGGCTGTTTAGGACTCTTAGATAGTTCTACTTTGTGTTTGCGGGGGAGAAATTAATTATTTTGGAATCAATGTGTTTCACTGGTCATCACTGAATTAATTTTTAAATTGCTTAAAGATATTGGGAGATAAGTCATAAAGAACCTCATTATTTAAATCCATAAGAAACTGCTTGAAAATGGTCTTACATTTGTAGTAAATAAATCCCAAATCTTTTTGGCACTGGATCAAATATTTATTTTCTTTTTATTGTCACAAGCTCAATTGTTCTTTCTATTTCCTAGTAGAAAATTACAAAAAAAGGAAATCTACCTTTGTTATTACACATTATAATGTATAGACTTTGATTAACTCCTATCATATACCAATATTTTATATTTACTCTGTAATGTTGTAATCAGGTTTTTCTTTTGTTTTCGTTTTTTTGCCCCTAGCTTATCCCTGTTGTCTGGCACCACTTCTTATTATTGCCAGTTTTCAAAGAAAGCAAACTAGCTTTAATATTAGCATAAATAAAACAAAAATGAATATGTTGTAAAAAATACAAATATGCTGTACAACTAAAAATAATGGATTTTTGTTACATGTTGATTTGAATAGATTGTATTAGTTCTTTTCTTTTTACAATTACTTATAGCTCCTCGTGATTACTTCTAGTTATATACTCAGAGAGATCAACTCAGATCTGCTCTAAGTAGTAATCTTGTGTCTAAAGACACAGTCAGATGTTCTTCAATAAATTCAGCCAAATCCTAGGATATGCCAATGAATAATGCCTTAGCTATAGCCAAATAGATAAGGTTCAGGGGGGTCAATTCCTTAGTCAGAGAATACCTAAACCAGAGTAGACATTGGTGCCACCCAAAATCATTTAATGGTTTTTGTTGATATTCTCTGACTACATTTTATATTTTTTGCCCTATCTTCCCCTTATTTTCCCCCCATTATTTTTCTCACCCTTTCTATTGAGGTTTTATCCCTTTTTTACTAATCTTTATGAAGCCCAACAGTGGTACCTACAAGTGTAGCACAACTGCTCTGGTGGATTTAAAGCTAAATTAGATTTTTAATAATCAGACTAGACCTAGATCATTCACTAGTAAAGAATTATCCTAATCTCTGAGTGTCTTCAAAATATTTTTTTAATTATAAAAATAATATGGAAGCACTGTTTCAAAGAGGAAGGTAGTATGCTATGAATTAAGAGCTAAAGATCATCCATTTTGTCTAGTCTCTCAGTTCCTGAGTTATTAAGCAAGTTTCAGAAATTTAGTGGAATAGTGGTAGCTATGAAGACCCACAGATTTACCTATCTCACAAACCTTCCTGCAGCCCCTAGAGGTCATATTGATGCCATTTATTTACTATGTGACCTAAGGCATTACCTCTCTTTTCCTCTTCCATAAAACAGAATTAATCATATTACCTCACAAAGACATAAAGCGCTGAGTGAGAAATAGTGTTTGACACATAATTAATATCTAATCAATTATTGTGATATTATTATTTTGTTCTGTTATAACCCTTTTATGTTTGGTGCCTGTATTCAGGAAGAATTTACAAAATTTCTACAGTAATGTTTCAATCACTTAAAGAATATTTTTGTAAACATCAGTTTTACGTCCTTACAGTGGAGACATAATCAGATTCATGTAATTAACACTTTGGTAAATCTTTCAAGTTTTTGTCCTGGTACATGTACATGTAATATATACATATTATAGGTATTTACAACTAGCATTTAGTAAGTGTTTTCTCTGTGCCAAGTACTGATCTTAATACTTCATATGTATCAACTTATTTAATCCTTTCTACCAGCCTATAAGATGCACGCACCTTTAACCACAGATGAGGAACCTGAAAAACAGAGAAATTTTGCCTTTGCCTTGCCTTTGTAAATGATAGATATAGTGTTTGACCTTTTGCCTATTCGGTTAGCGTCAATGTAGTGTATGGTTAAATGTACAAATTCTGAACACAGGCTGCTTGAGTACATATTCCAGCTCTATCACTGTTAAATCCTGAGGGCAGGTTACTCAACCACTTTGTACTCCAGTTTCTTCATCTCTAAAGTTGAATCTATTATATCATCTCCCTCAATGAGTTATTAAAAGAGTAAATGAATGAACATACACCTAAAGCACTTAGAATATTATCAAAAAGAATCCCTTATTATGCTGGTCACTATTTCTGCGTGCTTTTATTTATACAATTGCAATTATACCTCTTTTTAAAAAGTATATCATGAGCATGTTTTACACATTGTTAAAAATTGTAAACAGTAACTTTAATGGCTCCCTATAGTTCCTGAAGAATATTGTTAATACCCAGCTGCATACCAGGCTTAGCCAAACTCAAGCAGGTTAGACTCTGGGAGAAAAAGTGGCAGGACAGAGTAATACAAGAACTGGAGGTTAGAAAATGGGTCAATAGCAGGGTACTTTATGACAATTCTGGAAGGATGATATTTTCCTGTATGACTGAAAAATGTTTAATTCCATAGTAACAATGTGTATTTTTTTAATTTTTAAGTGAATCAGTTGACAGTTGTTAATTTGAATATAACAGTAATTGAAGCTGAGGTGCCAAAGAACTCTACATGTCCTGTGTTTTCGGGGAAATAGATGTGGATGAATATTCATGTAGATTTTCACTTTTTGTATTATTAATTAATGTCAAAACTCTAAACAAAAATACTATTTCTTGAATAAATGTATCTTTTTTCTTGAGTTTTCTTTCTACTATGAAAAGTAAACCTTATTTGACTTTATTGAAATAAATGTAGACTACTCAAATGAGAACAAAGACGATTTGTTTAGTACTGGCTATATCTAGGGCATCAGCCAGCCATCACTTGCGTTTGGCAGAAACTCAAGGGCAGGTATAGGAGACCTTAAAAGATTTTTTAGTAAAACAAAGGTGGAAACCTTCACATATGTTCAGACAAGTCCAGAAATCTAGAGGTGGGCTAGGCCAGTGTAGACCATCTTATGAAATTGGTTGGTTAGGAGAATGTACTTGACTTTGCCTAAATAGTAGTCCTAAATTGAAAGTGGAACTGGGCAAAAATGAGGAAGCTGGCCATCATTGAAAAAGTTCTGTTTGGGGATGATTGCTACAGAAGTTGTGGTTTGGCTTCCTGGACTGTTACTGCAGATTGTCAGTTCCAATTTTTTAATATTGGCTAGTATTATCTGTTGTCCATTTGTATATGGTCTCTCAGCTTCATTCAATAACCAAGGAAGTGGCTTAAAATCATCAATTGTATTAGTCTTCACTAGAGAATGATTTTGTTCAAATCAAGGTTGTTTTACCACAATGGAAATCAAGTAAACATTAGTAATGTTTATTCCTCTTCCTCATAAATAAGGAAGATTATAAAGTGTGAAATCAGTTTTCAACTTAACATAGACCCTTTTCTTTAATTATGCAATATTTATTTCAAAAAAGATTATATATTATAATGATTTAATATTAGGTTTTTAATGCAGTGAGCAAATGTTCTAACATGCTTTAATGCCCAGTGGATATTGTAATTACAATTCTGATTAATGACAAATAGATTTTTTCCAAATTATAATTAAATGTTTCCTGCTTTGTTATTTTAAGAGATAGTTGGGTAGGTACCCCCTTCATTCCACCAAAAATGTCTCTAGTAATTATGTAAATCTTCAGATTCATTACAAGGAATTTAGATAAAAAGATTATTTTTTAAGGCTTTGGAAATATTAAAACATGTGTTTCTAATTATTCAAACCTTTGATTCACTGAAATGGTTTTTTTTTATATCCTTTCCTGTTCTTGAGGATCCGACTTTCTCAGAGTGCAGTTGTAAAAAGAATCTTAAGCTTTAAATTTCAACTTCAAGCAATTGGGTTTTATTTTACCGTAAGTAAACCATATATGTGTTGCCTTGGGTAATTCTTAGCAAGAAACCTTTTGGGAAGAGTCATTGTGCTAAGGATGAAATCATTGCAATAGTGTTGGGCCCTTGGGCTCTGTACTCACTATGAGAGCTAAAATCTAAGAGGGAGGAGAGAGGCCTTCCTTAATCAGCCGGTACAATTCCATTGAAATGAACCTGGAGGGACTGCAGAATTGCTATATTAGATCTCAGTCTCTTTGAATTGCAGAAAGTTACAATAGTAGGCTTTTTTTTTTCTATTGTAGACAAATCTGTATCTGGAAGCAATAGAGGGTATTTTTCTCATTCCAAAGCAGTAGAGTGACTTATTTTGATCTTCTGAAGCAGTGCTGTATTTGGATGCAGTTTAAAGGGGGTTAATAAAATTTAGCATTTCTAAATATTTCTGCAGGGACTTATAAATTGTTATTGTTTGGGAATAAAGAACATTTCTTAAGGCTTACATGCTAGTTGTTGGATAGGATACATTAATAGGATTTCTATATCTACGAGCCAAAAGATATAATGTATTCTATGGGCTGGGATACAGGAATACATTTTATGTACATAATAGTCATTAAAATGGAGTTCTGCCATTATTCTGAATAATGGTGAAACTATATTTATAATTCTTATAGATTTTCTGGTAGGTAGACCCTCTGTTAAGAAATATTCTTTAAATTATTAAAGAAAAAATAAGGTACCAAATTTTAAAAAAATCAGTCTTTACAATTACCAGTAACAAATGTAAATACAGGTGGCAATAAGTTGGTCTCCATGAGGCTCCATGCAGGAGTAATAGCTCCAATTACTGTCACAAATGTTTGTAATTGTATCTATTGCTGTCAGACAATAAATGCTTTTTAATATAGCAAGGCCATAAATGTACATGCTGCTGTTGTTTAAACAAAATGCAATTTTCAACAAATTTATCCTTGAAACACCTGCTATAATCAAAGAGAGGTGAATGCTATCAAAATAAACTGCCTAAATTAACTAGACACACATACATTTTTAGAGCAGCCTGCATGATTACTCAATTGCCACGTCATCTTAGAATGAGGGAAAATACTCACTGATGGACTTTTACAGCAACGTTTCTTTTTAAAAAGACAAAACAGAATATTCTTTGGAATATTATTTTTAAGCAAGGTGTTATTTTGTGAACCTAGTATTTGCAAGGTCAACTGTTTCTGCGTTGTTGCATGTGGGTCATGGGTAGATATCATGTTTTAGGGAAAGAATACTGTTTAAAATAATACTGTAAAAATGCAGCAGAGGGCTGGAGAAAACCCCAGCTATCCTTAAGCAACTGGAAAGGATTTTTAGTTGCTTCTGCCACAGTCCTGTTAAGCATTCAGGATATTCTTTGTTTAAAAGTGGTTGATGATGCCTTCCTTTCTGTTTACTCTGTGTGATAAATGTTTCAACTAGATTGGGGAAAGGTTGCATTTGTCACAAGTTAAAATAGGAGAACAAGTATTTTTGCTTTAGAGATTACAGTCAACTGTACCTAAAGAGCATCAACAGTGGAGGCAGATTTTAAGGAAATAACCGATAATGACTGCATGTTTTGTAACTACTGCAGAGGGAAATAACTAATGCCTCATTGCTGATATACTTCAAATAGACATTTGTGATTGAGAGCAGTGAATTAATACATATTGATTATAATTAAAATGTCTAGACTACCTAAATATTTCATTATTGCAAAGTATGATTTAATGTTTCCTTTAAATTACTTAATATAGAATATGAATTGAAGCAGAAACCATTTGTCACATGGACCTTCCTACAAAATGCCCTTTTTATTGGCTTGGCTCATTTTTCCAATCCATCATATTGGAGAAGTTCTCCCTATCACTGAGTTTTATTTAAAATTCCTTAATATTTGGACTAATTATGTACTCACGGTTTTTATCCCAGTAGATTTGGTTCTGTTTACTTATACCAAAATAATAATTTATAATCTTGGGTTTTTTTAATATGCAGGAAATGATTCTATATATTGTTTTTGTGTTTTGTTTGTTCTTCTTGGACGAGGTGTATTGAGTATCAGTGTGAGATCCAAATTATGAGTAGTAAATTCCTGATGTTGGAAAGGACTGTCAAGGCAAGGTCATCGATCCAGTTCGCCAAAATGATTACTCAGCATCCTGTGAAATAATTAAATTCTGATTTGCCCTATGATTATCTGTCTTGCCATGTCTCTTCTCTAGGCTTATCACTCCTTCTAAAGCCTGGAAACCCTTACTTGAGGAGATCTATGTGGCCAAATCAAAGGAGTGTGAGTGGGATAAGCATCAATAATAATCTGAATAAGCATCTGAATCAACATATGAAAATTCTAATGGCATTAGATGGCATTAGAACAGATGGCATTCCGTAAAGATATTCTCTTAACACACATTAGATATGTAATTATTTAACTATCAAGGTATTACATTTGCAGACTGTGGCTCTCCAGTTTCAGTTCAATTATAGGCAGGTGTAAGAATTCCAATGAATGTTATGATAGCCTTGCTTGTCCACTGGGTGCACTATTTGATTTTTCTCTAGAAAGAGAGAAATATCTAGAAAGCAGGCACTTCCATGAGAATATTACCTATTTCTAACCATTATTCCCACACTCCCTGCAACAAAGAGACTACAACTATACCACATACACATATACACTGTAGCCCCCCATTATCCACAGCTTATATGTTCCAAGACCCCCAGTGGATGCCTGAAACCTCAGGTTGTACTGAATTCTATATTTTTTTCCTTTATATACATACCTATGATAAAGTTTAATTTATAAATTAGGCATAGTAATAGATTAATGAAAATAACTATAATAAATTACAGCCATATACTCTAATAAAAGGTGAATGTGGTCTCTCCGTCTCTCAAAATATGTTGTACTATACTGTACTCAATCGTGATGATGTGAGATGATTCAGTGACTATGTGGTGAGATGAAGTAAGGTGAATGATGTAGGCATTGTATTGTAACATTAGGCTACTAAGATTACTTCAACACAAATGCTGCAGTACTTACAGTTGATCTGATAACTGAGAGGGATGCCAAATGACTAGCAGGCCACTTAGTGACCAGTGGATGGGTACCATATACAGGGTGATTATGCTGGACCAAAGGATGGTTCATATCTAGGTGAGATGGAACCCAACAATATGAGATTCATCATGCTATTCAGAATGGCACACAATTTACAACTTATGAATTATTTATTTCTAGAATTTTCCATTTAACATTTAATATTTTCATATGACCACAAGTAATTGAAACTGCAAAAAGCAAAACTGCAGATGGGACTAGGGGGCTAATATTCTCAACTCTTCTTAAGTATGTGTTTACATCTTTGAACACATAAAAAGAAAAATCATATTTTCACAACACAAGGGTGTAGCACAAAGAAACTAAGCTGCTGGCAGTGGAAGAAAAATGTTACATTTAAAAATCCAGGAAAACTCCAATCTGTAATTATCCTCCAGCATGATGGAAATTTTTCATTAAGAAAGTAAGTCAATATCATGAAAATGTATTTAATTGAATGGCTAGTCTCATGCTCTTTTTCCCCCTCTCACACACACTTGCTCAGAAATACATAAATGTAGATAATGAGTAAGCTGGAAATTCTGACAATAAGAACAAGAAAAGATTGCAAATCTTCTTGTGCAAAGTGGTGAAAAAGAGAATACAGATAAAATTTTTTAATTGGTGAAGGGAGTATTCTTTGTGGAGGAGGGAGAGACACTCTGCTCATGTCCTTGCAGAAAGCATAATAGATGTGTTCCAGAAATATTGCTCTAGAGAACTTACATATGCAGATCCTCTGTCAACCCATCTTCCTACATCACTTCACTTAATCTGATTTCCTGCCATCAGATTTGAAAAAAAAAATACACTCACACACACACACACACACACACAGAGGCACACACACACACATTAACCACAAATGGGTTTTTAAACATGCCACAAGAACTTGATATTCCACATTGAAATCTTGATACTGATTACTCTTGGACTGTAGTTCATATTTGGCCCTACCTCTTTGGCACTGCAGCTACAATTATAATTTTAATAACTATATTTCTCTCCCTGTGGTTCAAACAAAGATATGCTATCCAAAGGACTTGCTGCCCAACTACGGAAAGTGTGGTCAACATTAAGTCTCTAAGTGTCTACTCCTTCCATTGGCAGAGAGCTATCTAACTCAAGATCTTATCCTTCCTAGGGCATCTGGGCATACATGAACTGTTACCAGTTTGAGACTATTATAAAGAACACTGCTGTGAAAACTCTTCTACATTTCTTTTAGTAAATTTATGTATACATGTTTTCTGAAATTTCTATTAGTAGAATTACTAGGTTATGATAATATATATAGATATATGGATATAGATATTTAGTAGACCCTGCCAAATAGTTTCTGAGAGTGACTATAAAAAAAATTTGTACTCCTCTAATAACGCATGAAAATTCTACTTGCTTGAGATCTGAGTCAACATTCAGTAGTCAATCTTTATATTAGTCATCAGGGGAGGTGTTTTGTGATATCTCATTGCTATTTTAATTTGTATTTCTCTGTAAACTAATGAGGTTGAAACACTTTTCATATGTTTATTTGGCATTTGGATGCCCAATTCTAATTTTTACGATCCTTCTTCGATTCATAGAAGTTCTTTTTATATTCTGGATATGAGTCCTTTGTCAGATATATACACTGCAAATATCAACTATTCAGCTTCTTCTTTCATTCCCTTATTTGTGTATTATGGAAGACATTGGCTTAGTTTTACTATACTTGAAAGGGTCTATTGAGGGGGTGAGTAGAGTTAATAACTTATTTAAGTATTCTTCACTTAACCCAATGTTATGAAGATATTCTTCTGTTTTCTTTCTGCTTTTTTTTTTTTTTTTTGCCCTTTACATTGAAATCTGCAATCTATTTGTGTTAGTCACCTTTTGTGTTTATGACAAGATACTTAAGAAGGACAGCTTACAGGGGGAAAGATTTATTGTGGCTCACAGTTTCAGAGGTTTTACCCCATAGTTGACAGGCTCCTCCTTTGCTGTGGGCCTGAGGTGAGAAAAAGCAACATGATGGACAGGTATGGCAGAGAAAAGCTACCCACCTCATAGCAGCCAGGGAGGAGAGGGCAAAGAGCGAGAGGGGTTCCAGGCACAAAATACAGTTTCCAAGGGCATGCCCCTAGGGACCCTTTCCCTTCAACTAGGTCCCACTTTCTGGTTATACCACTTCCTAATACATCTATTCATCTATGAAAATTCATTAATAAATCAATCCATTGATGAGATTAGAGGCCTCATGATTCAACCATTTCCCAAAAGCCCCACCTCTGAACATTGTTGCATTGTAGTCTAAGCTTTCAACACATGATCTTTTTTTTTTTTTTCAAAGAGAGAAGGACAGTGAGAGAATCAATTTTTATTGAGTTTTTCACATGGCCTTCATTGCTCTGACACGTAGTTGTGTATGTGGGTGCTGAGGTTTGAACCTGTCTACTTGCTCATGCCGGGCAAGTGCTGTAACCGCTGAGCCGCCGCTCCAGCCCTCAACACATGAGCTTTGAGGGAACATTCCAAACCCAAATTATAACATCGTCTACATTGCATACCTCATATGGTATGAGGTAAAACTCCAGAGTTGTTTTTATATGTGTATGCAACTGATTCAACCATTTATTGAAAAGGCTATCCTTTCACCTGTATACTATTGTGTTATAAGTCAAGTAAGCATGTGTTTGTGGGTCTGTATCTGGTCTCTATTTTTTTTATACTAATGAAAATAGTATCCTTTAGATTTTATTTTCTATTGCTAGTATTATCTATTGCTAGCACATAAAAATATAATTATTTTTATCTTTATCTAGCAAACTCATTTAAGTTTAGATGCTCAAACAGCAGGCCTATCAATTCTTTCTTTTCTATATTCAGAATTATGTCATCTGCAAATAATATCCCTTTTAATCCTTATCTTTCCTGCTATACTGCCTAAGAATTCTAGTCATATTGGATATATGTAGTATGATCTGGGAGAAAGTTTTCAATATTTTGGTTTCACCATTAGGTATATCAGCTTCATGACTTTTATGAATATCTTTTGTTTCCAGTTTGCTGAGTTTTTATCCTAAAAGGATGTGAATTTTTTTTTCAAATGAATATTTTTCATGTGTTGAGATAATCATATAGTTAATCTTTTTTCCTTGTGGTGAATTATATTGATTAATATTTTTATTTTTAATTTATACATAATTGTATGTATTTTATGGGATATACATGATAATTCAATACATGTATATAATGTATAATGTCAAATTAGGGCAATTAGCATTTCCACCTCCTTTAACATGTATCATTTCTTTTAGGAACCTTCACCCTAACCCTATCCTTAACCCTACTTCATATTCTTCTATTTCTTGATAAAATATATAATAAATACTTGTGAACTATAGTTACCCACTGTACCACATAGAACATAATAACTTCCTCCTATATTACTGTATTTTGGTTCAGTTATATAGTCCAATATCTCATTTTCTGACTTCACTCTCTCTCCGTTACCCTCTACTGTTCTAAGTGCCTATAACTCTACTTTCTACCTCTGTGAAATCAATTTTTTTATATTCCACATATCAATGAGTGCATGTGATATTTGTCTTTCTGTGTCTGGCTTATTTCACTTAATGTAATGTCCTCCATTCCATCAATGTTGCTGCAAATGCCACGATTTCATTCTTTTTAATGGCTGAGTAATATTCTATTTATATATTTACCAGATTTTTTTTATTCATTGTTCATCCATGTACATCTAAGCTGGTTCCATATCTTAGAGTTTGTAAACAGTCCTTCAATAAACATGCAAGAGCAAATATCTCTTCAACATACTGATTTTCTTTTGATATATACCCAGTAGTGGAATTGCTGGATCATAAGATACTTCTATTTCTAGTTTTTTGAGACTCTTTCATACTATTTACCATAAAGCTGTACTAATTTACATTCATACCAACAGTGTGTAGTTTTCTTTTTTCTGCATAAAGACATTTTTATTATTTTTCTGAATAAAAAGCATTTGTTATTTTTTGTGTTTGTTTTTTATAATAATCATTCTAACTGTGGTGAATATCTACTATAGTTTGACTCTTAAATGTCTTCGAAAGTCCATATGTTAAAGACAAGGCCACCAGCCTGTGGTGCTGTTGTGAGGTGAAATAACTTTTAAATGGTGTGGTCTAGTGGAAGGAAGTTAGCTCACTTTGGGCATGTGCTTGAAGGAACTATGGGGACCCTACAACTTCCTACTTTGTTTCTGGCTGCCATAAGGTGAAAGTCTCCTATGCCACTTGTACTCCTACCATGATGTATTTTATTGACACAGGCCAAAAGCAATAAGCCTAATTAACCATGGACCGAAAATCCCGAAGCTGCCAAAATAAACCTTTGCTCCTTTATAAGTTGATTTATCTCATGTGTTAGCTACAATAACAGAAAGCTGACTACCATAGTATCTTATTGTGAGTGTGATTTGCATTTTCTTGGTAATTACTAACATTGAACATTTTTTCATTTATTTTGGTCCATTTATATATCTTTTTTTGAAAAATGTTGAGATCATTTGCCACTTTTTAATCAAATTATTTGGTATTTTGTATTTGAGATTTTTGAGTACCTCATGTATTGTGAATATTAGTTCTTTGTCAGATGAATACCTTGTAAATATTTTCTCCCATTCTATAGTTTATCTACTTTTATTTTGTTTGCAGAAACTTCTTCTTTAAATACAATCCCATTTGTCTTTCTTATCTTTTTTGCCTATGCTGCTAAGGTCTTATTTAAAATATCATTACCTATACTGATGCCTCTAAGTCTTTTCCCTATGTTTACTTATGGTAATTTCATAGCTTGGGCATCTTACATTTAGGTGTTTTATACATTTTTAGTTTATTTTTATATTGGGTGAGAGATTGAGATCAAGTTTCATTCTGTTTATAGGTATCCAGTTTTCTCAGCACCATTTATTGAAGTGATTGTGCTTTCCTCCCAGTGTGGGTTTTTGGCACCTTTGTCAAAGATCATTTGACTGTAAATGTATAGATTCCGTTGATCTATGTGCTGGTTTTATACAAGTTCCGTGTTTTTGAGTATTATAGCTTTGTAGTATATTAGATATTATGATGCCTCCTGATTTGTTCTTTTTGCTCAAGGTTGCTTTGAATTGTTTTATATCTTCTATGCTTTCATATGAATTTTAGGAGTGTTTTTCTATTTCTGTGAAGAATGCCATTGGTATTTTAATGGGGATTACATTTAATCTATACACCGCTGTAGGTAGTATGAACTGTTAAATAATATCAATTTTTCCATTCAATAACATAGGATGTCTTTCCATTTGTATGTGTGTGAGCATATGTGTATGTATTTGTGTGTCCTCTTCAACTTCTTTTATCAGTCTTTTGTGATGTTAATTATAAATATCTCTCATTTCCTTGGTTAAATTTATTATTAGATATTTTATAGCTATTAAAAATGGGGTTGCTTGATTTCTTTTTCAACAAGTTTGTTATTGTATAAAAATGCTACTTTTTTGTATGCTGATTTTGTATCCTGAAATTACTGAATTCATTTTTCAATTCTAACAGTTTTTTAGTGAAGTCAGAAGTTTTTCTGTACATAAAATTGTGTCATCTGTCATCAGGGACAAATTGAGTTCCTCCATTCTTATTTTGATGTACTTTAGTTCTTGCCTATTTGGTCTGGCTAATATTTCTAGTATTATGCTGAATAAGAATCTTACTCCAACTATTAGAGGAAATACATTCAGCTTTCTCCATTTAATATGATGTGGACTTTGGGTTTGTTGTAGGTAGCATTTATTATGTTGCAGTAATGTACTTTTATATCTAATTTGTTGAGTTTTTTTATTTTATTCAGGAAGGGAAGTTGAATTTTATTGCTTTTTCTGCATCTATTGACAGGATAATATGATTTTTGTCCTTTATTCAGTCAATGTGATGTAGTATGACTTTTATTGATTTGCACACTTTGAACCATCTTTGCATCCTTAGATTGAATTTTACTTAATTATGGCGTATACTATTTACTATGTGCTTTTCCATTCAATTTACTCATATTTTGTCAAGAGTTTTTGCATCTGTGTTCATCAGTGATACTGATCAACAGTTTTCATTTTTTGTTGAGTCCTCATCTAGTTTTAGTATCAGGATAATGCTACCCTCATAGAATGGCTTTGGAAGAGTCCTCTCCTTTTCAATTTTTGGGATGAATAGTTTGAAAAATAATTGTTAATTCTTCTTTAAAAGTCTGATAAAATTTGACAGTGAAGTCATCTAGTCCTGGACTTCTCTTTATTGGGAAACCTTTAATAATTGATTCAATCTTGTTACTCATTATATGTCTGTTCAGACTTTTTATGTCTTCACGATTGAGTTTTGAAAGGTTATATGTGTCCAGAAATTTGTCCATTTTGTCTGCATTTTCCAATTTATTTGTGTGTAGCTGTTCATGATAGTCTCTACTGATTCTTTTTATTTATGTGGCATCAATTTCAATTTTGCCTTTTTCATCTCCAATTTTATTTATTTGGGTTTTTTTGTTAGTCTAACTAAAGATTTGTTGATTTTATTTAGTTTAAAAAAACCAATTCTTTGTTTTATTGGTCTCTCATGATTTTTTAGTTTTTCATTTATCCTCTGATATTTGTTATTTCTTTCCTTCTATTAATTTTAAGCTTAGCTTATTGTTTTCCTAGTTCCTTGTACTAAGTTGTTAGGTTTTATTAATTTGAGATCTTTGTATCCTTTTTTAAATGTAAACATGTATTGCTATAAGCTTTCTTTTTTAGACATGTGTTTCCATTTTTATTTGTCTCAAGAATTTTTAAAATTTGCCTTTTGATCTTTGTTGACCCATTGGTCATTCATGAGCATGTATTTTCATGTATTAGTACAATTTCTAAAGTTCCTTGTGTTGCTTCCAGTTTTATTCCATGTAGTTAGAATATACATGATATGATTATGATTCTTTTGAAATTTTCTAGACATGTTTTGTGACCTCTAAAATATGATATATCCTGGAGAATGTTCCATGTGCTAATGAGAAGAACATGTATTATGCAGCTGTTGCATTAAATGTTCTATATGTCTCTGTAAGACCTCATTGGTTTATAATGTAGGTTAATTCAAATGTTTTTTTTTTGTTTGTTTGAATGAGTTCATTGATGAAATTAGAGTGCTGAAATTCCTCTTTTATTGTATTAGTAGTGCCTGTCTTTACCCT
Source organism: Aplodontia rufa (assembly GCA_004027875.1). Taxonomy (NCBI): domain Eukaryota; kingdom Metazoa; phylum Chordata; class Mammalia; order Rodentia; family Aplodontiidae; genus Aplodontia; species Aplodontia rufa. Next base: position 45,681 of record PVKS010004980.1, read on the forward strand.
TACATTAATGTTTGCTGTATATAACTGGGTGCTCCATCTAGTGCATATGTATTTATGTTTTTCCTTTTGTTGAACTGATGACTTTGCTACTATAGATGACCTTCTTAGTATGACCTTCCTTCTCCCCACTCATGTTTTTATAAAGTCAATTTTATGTAAATGTAGCTGTTTCTAGTCATTTACTTATTGTTCATTCACATGGAATAATTTTTTATCCCTTTACTTTTAAATTCTTTATAAATTCTTTAACTGTGATGTGAATTTCTTGTAGACAGAATATTGTTGGGTGTTGCATTCTTTTGTTTCTTTGTTTCCCTTTTACCAATCTAAATCTTTTAGCAGGGGTGATTAATAGATTTACACTTAAGGTTATTATTGATATGTAAAGACAATTTCTGTCATTTTGTTAAATTTCTTTTTCTTTTACATATCCTTTATTCCTTTCTTTCTTTCTTGTTATCTTTGTGGTTTGTTGGCTTTCTGTACTATAAGATTTGTGTGTGTGTGTTCACTCACACTACTAGAGACGTCAATACTTTCTTATATTTTGTTGTAGAACTAGTTGTAGAACTCCCTTAGGCATCTATGGCAAGCATTACCTTAGTCTTTTCATTATCTTGGAAAGTATTTATTTATGAAGGATGACTTGGATAGGTACAGTATTGTTGGTTAGCAGAGGGTTTTTTTTTTATTTTTTTTCTTTGATGACTTTGAATATGTCATCCCATTCTCTCCTGACCTATAAGGTTTCTGGTGAGAAATCTATCAGTCCAGGGGAGATTGCCTTACATGTATTTTGATTCTTTAATCCATCTGTTTTTAGATTCTTTGTCTTGAACTTTTGACAGACTATAATGTCTCAGAGGACCTTTTTTGGCCAAGTATAATTGGGATCCTTTGAGATTTCTGAACTTAAAGTTCCTGTCTGTCCAAAGATTTGTAGTTTTTCAACTAGTATTTCATTAGCTATGTTTTCTATGCCTTTCTCTTTTCTTCTGCAGTATCAACGATGTGAATATTTGTTCACCTAATGATGCCCTATAACTCTTGTTTATTGGTTCTTCTCCCCCTTCCCCTCCTCCTTCTTATCCTTCTGCATTTGTTGATTTGTTTGGTTTTGTCTGACTGGGTTATTTCAGAAGACCTTCCTTCAAGCTCAGAAATTATTTTTTCTGCTTGGTCTAGTCTGTTGTCCAGGCTCTCAGTAGTTATTTTTATTTATTTTATTGAGTTCTTTTGCGCCAGGATTTCAGTTTGTTTTTTTTTTTATTTTATCTTTTTCTCTACTGATTTATCATTCAAATTATGAATTGTTTTCCCAGTTTTGCTGAGTTGTCCATCTGTATTCTCTTGCCTTTCATTGACTTCCCTTTTCAGAATGGTTCATTGCTGGAAAATTATTGTGTTTCTTTGGAAGCATCTTGTTACCTTGCTTTCTCATGTTTCTTGTGTCTATACATTAGGGTATCAGTTGTTTAGGGTACACTGGCTTTTGTTTCAGGTGGACATAGTAATGTAGTCTCTATATACTTTGACTGTAGTTGATATTGGCAATGTCTGTAAGTATCTCAGTGGGTAAATTGTAAGAGTATGTGGGATTGCTCTACCAGCTGGGATACAGCTCTCTTAGGCAGGGCATGTTTGCCAGTGGCTCTGAGCATAATATATAGCAGTGATGCTAAGATGCCCATCAGTTTCTAAGGGCTTCACAGAGGCAAAGTTTCTCAAGTGGATCCACATAGGCATGGTATGCAGGTTCAATAGTGAAGGAAGGGCACCTATCAGTGTCTGAGGGCCATTATCCCTTTAAAATTTTCAGTTATATTTTACTTCATCAAGGAAATGATATTATGATGTAGCCCTTGCAAATGTGTGCTTTGCTGTGAATTTACCTTTGTGAGCTTGGGAAGTTACTTAAAAATAGCTAAATTTTAACTTCTTTATCTTAGTAAGATTTTAAAAGAAATTACATGATGATGTATCAATAGTGATTAGCATGGTACCTGATAATTAAGCATTCCGTGAATGTTAACATCATAGTTATCATTATTTGATTTATAAAGGTCTCAGCATGGATGTCATTGTTGTACTATTCAATATCAAAGGAAACAGAAAAGGTCTCTCTGACTAGCTGAAATTAAAATCACACACACACACACAAACACACACAAAAAAACTGTGCTTTTAAAGCTCATACATTTGATTTGTAGGAGAGGCCCATTAATCCTTTGGAATTTATCCTTGTTTTAGAGATAGTTCTAGCAAGGTTATCTAGATTATTCATCTACAGTAGATTAGAAACAGCAAGTTTTGCTAGTGTCTACATGTTTTAGTCAGTTTTTAGGTCACTGTGACCAAAATACCTGACAAGAACAACTTGGAAAGTTTATTTGGGGCTCACAGTTTCAGAGATTTCTGTCCATAGATGTCTAACTCCATCACCTGGGCCCAAGGAAGGGAAGTTTGTCATTGGAGAAGGGCCTAGCATAGGGAAGCTGCTCAGATCATGGTGAGTTCATAAAGCAGATAGACACAAGGGGCCACAGGGCAGATGTATCCTTCCAGGACATGCCCCTAGTGACCTATCTCCTCCAGCCATGCTCCACCTGCCTACCACCTAGTCAAAGTAGGATGGACTGATAAAGTTAGACATCTCATAATCTAATAAGAGCTTTTGGAACTTTGCAGGGATACCTCATATCCAAACTGAAATGCTGTCCTTTAGCAAAACAGCCAAGGTAACAAGCATTTTATTTAATGGACAAATTTTGAATTGGTAGTTGTCAGAATTTCTTGTGCCTCTTATTGAAACTGGGTGCCGTAGTAAGAAAATGAGAGACTGCTTGATGTAATGGAAAATCTTTTAAGTGATAGAAAGAATACTTGGTCTCCTATTCATTTAATAATTACCAGTGTTATTATGAAACAACCTCTATTTGTTTCCCAGTCTGTGAAGTGAGGGTACAGGATTCCCTGCTTGTATATTAGGATGATCTTGAAAATTCCTAAAGACAGTGAATTTTGAATTGAAATAAAGACCTAATGAAATAAATGAGTCTCTCTCTCCCTTGAATGGAGACTATAAAAACCCTTATAAATATTTTTATATTCACTAAAATAAAACTGCAGAAAGAACATTTAATTAAGATTTAATTGGGCTGGAGTGGTGGCTCAGTGGTTGGAGCACTTGCCTGGCATGGCCAAGGATCCAGGTTCAAACTCCAGTAGCACATACACACTGTTAGAGAAACAAAGGCCAGATGAAAAAAATAAATAAAATTGATTCTATCTTTGTCTCTCACTCTCTCCTTCCCTCTGTGTCTCTTTTTAAAAAGAAAAAAAAAGATTTCATTTATAATTATGACAGAATTGGGGGGAAGGCACTGGGAGTAGAGGAGAAAGGTAAGCTAGATGGCAGAACGGAAGTAATATTTTTGTGATGGAAAGTGATGTGAGACACGCCAGAGCCTTGGGGCCCTGTTCCTGCTTTTTAGTGGGAGAAGCAAAAGGTACCAATAGATGCTGTGAACAGATAGGATCAACTGTATCCAGGTGTATATTTTTCCTGACCCAAGGGATAAAAAGTATCCCAGCATACAGGAAGATTATATAATGCACTGGTCTAGGAGTGCTTTCCATTTCTCAGACGTGAGACTTTAGAAATGCTGTATAGCCTGATTCCTAGTTTTTCTCACTATAAAATATGTATATGTAGTCCATTTTTCTGCATAACAACCCCCAAATCACAGTGGTTTATAATTATAGTAACACATTATCCTCAGTCAAGATACATGTTTGCTGATGCGCGGCTCAGCTGCAACATTGCTCCAACCAGGCCCCATGCTTCTCACTCCCAGTTCAGGGCAGAAAGACCCCTGTCTGAAAGAAAGGATAAGAGAGCTGATAGATGGATGCCTCTTGCAGCTCCTCATAGTTTCATCATTTCATAGCTAAAGAGAATCTTAGCACAGACCATCATTGAAGGAATAGAGAAGTATATTCCTCCCACAAGCAGTCAGCAAAGCTTATAACCCTCTTAGAGGGAGGGTAGAAGTGAATAAAAAAGGATGACAAAGACAGTATCTACTCATCTCTGCAAACATTTGTGAGTTTTAAATAAGAAAAACTTGTATAAAGTACATTGTAACCTAGTGCATTCTCTACTAACGTAATGTTAGTATTACTTAATGTTACTTATTTCAGGCATCCAGGCAGATGTTACGTCCTTACATATGATTAAAACCTATCACTTCTCCATTCTTACCTACAAACCTTTGGAAAGCTTTTAACCATCTTGGTTCTAGTTTTTCAAAAGCTGTGTATTTTGCCTTTTTGAATTCATGTTTTTAAATGCCACAATTATAATTGTGTACATTTGTTTTCCACTATAACTGTATTAAACCCTTTCAAGAACTTCTTATCTCAGCAGTTCAGCAGACTGAGGCAGGAAAATTTCAAGTTCAAGGCTAGCCTCAGCAACTTAGTGAGGCGCTAAGCAATTTTGTGAGACCCAGTCTTAAAATAAAAAGCAAAAAGAGCTAGGGATGTTGCTCGGTGGTAAAAAGCCCCTGGGATCAGTCACCGGTTCCCCCCCCAAAGAAATTCTAGGGCCTCGGAAGGCCTGGTTCTTTTTGTTTTTTCCTTTTCAGTTTTGTTTTTTTGTTTTTGTTTTTTTAATAATTAAAATAATAAAATTCTCTTGTAAGAAATTTAGAAAATTTTGGAAGGATAAAGAAATTTAAAAATACCCCCATGTTCAAATCCCTGTGTTAATATACAAACACACAAAGGTACATCCATAATACTGGCAAATTTAAATATATAAAGACTAATTTTTAATAAATTAAACATCTAATACTCTATTGAGACTTATTTTCTACTTTTCTGTATGCTGTTAAGCATACATTTTTGCTGATCATTAAATATTTAAGGACATGAATTTAGGATTTTAATATGTAATATTAATATATAATGCATAATATGCAATACATGTTTTCAAAGCCCAGTAATAAGACAAGCCCACTATCTGACTTGAAAATTGTATGATTTCAACATCTTCAAAATTATTTGTGTACTCGGGGGTGGGGGTATGAGGGTGGGTAATTGGTGTGGGGGCTCTTGGGGGTAAATCTAATTTTCAGAATTTATATATATTATTTCATTAGAAGCTTATTTGATTGTTCAACAAATAAATTTCTGAATAAATTTTTTTAAAAAGATAAAAAAAAACCCTCAACTCTAACCTTCTAAACCTTTATCAATAAAGAATGGCCTATCCAAAAAAAAATTATTTGGGTACTTCTCTGCTGCTGTCCCTTCCCACCCATGGTAACGACTATGCTCAAGTTTGTGTACTATTAGCTTCTTTCTTTTTTCCTAAGTGTTTTTACATATATGTATGTCTGCAGTGTATCATTGAGTTTTGCTTGGTTTTGAGCTTTATAAAGCTGTTTTCATAGTTAATTGCTTTCAGTAGTGGGATGAATATTACAAAATTAACATGCCACAAGTCCTCTATTATATAGTTGTTTTCTGCTCTTTTACAAAGAACTTGTATGTTAATCTTTTTGTGTATTCCCAATTATTTGGGGAGAAAAATTTCTAGTAGTGAAATTGCTAGATTAAAGGGTAAGAACATTTTTAACACTTCTTTTGTGACTACACATCAGGAAATATGTCCATCTAGATTTTAATAAATCTGCAGATTGGCTTGGCAGATAATTATAAATCAGTACTAGCTTTCCACTTTGATGAGTTACACGAATATACAAATATCCCAGTGTTTTATTAACTTTAACAAGTACAACACCAAAGTCCTCAGTAGTTTTTACTTCCCTAAAATCTGTCCTGTTCTTGTCACACTGGTATCACTGTCCCATCAGTTCCTCGTGCTAGAAACCTTGTTCTCTCTGCTCCCCACCTCCACTTCAGCACCCCACACTCCCATTTCCCCTTAGTCTCCAAGTCCTGCTTATTCTGCCTCTGCAATGTCCCTTGAATGCCTCCTTTCTCTTCCCTTTTCATAAGACACCTCTCTAATTCAAACCCTGCGGTGACAGGTATCATTACACAGCCTCCTAACTAGTCCCCAACATTTCTTCAGTCTCTTGCTTTTCTAATAAGTCCTTCACTGTTAATTTCTCAAAATATAGAAGTGACTTTAAAACTCAAGCCAAAAGTATCTGATAATGTCACATTAACCACATGATAAAATCTATATTCCTCAGTTGTTATAGGTAAAGCCTTGATCTAATTTAATCTCACTCTACAGCTTTATTCTTTGTGATCCATCCTATTTATCCCACCCCAAGAATATTGTGTTTCATATCTAGCCAGCCCAGGCTCTATATTCCCTATATGTTTTCCTCGTTCATGTTAATCACTCAGCCTAAAATACCTTTCCTCTCCTATTTTCTATCCTATTGAAATGCTACTCATTTTTCAAGATTCCACAGAAATCCCAGGTTCTCCATGGAGTTTTACAACAATGAAAGTTATCATACTTATATGTAGATGAGTTAAGCATGGTTGCTTCTCTTAGAATGTTTTGACTATCAGATGTCAATCCATGCAAAAATTTATATGTGTATAATATTAGATAGAAAAAGGAGACCACAAACTACTTTAAACATATCCATTATAATAAAGACATATATAAATATATATATATACACACCATACATATATCTATATACCATATATTTGTGTAGTGTTTCCACATATATATACTTGGAGAGAAATGGGCAAAGACAAAAATAGAGACTGATAGCAAGAGAAAGAAGATTGGTAAATAATCAAGCCTGGTGTTTGTTAAACTCTCTGAAATTCTTTCTGGAACCAGGAAGAATGAGTACTTTTTCAAAAAATTAATAATAATAGCTTCATAAATAATGTTACTTTCACTTTCTTTCATAAAGATGCTTAATTGGACTTCAATAGTCTTCTATTTTGAGACTTATTTATATTTTGTCCAATCATAGAAGATCAATCGGTTGTTTATATTCCCTGTTTTCCAGTGATGACTGTCTGAGTTGAAGAGTCTTGTTCCTTTGCCAGCTCTGTCCAGTCATCATCACAGGTAGTGATGATCCTTTCAACTGTAGCATGAAAACATTGCACTCAGAGATAATGCTAAATGGACAGGCAAATGATCTCTAAGGTCCTTTCCAGCTCTTATACTCTTGAGATACTTTTTGCTCATGAGACAGAAAGATGGCTTAAGGATAAAGAAAGTGCTGATGTCTTCTCTGACTCCCTTACTAATGTCAAATAGCCATTTTTTCCTTTCCTTTTCTTTTTTTTTATTTTTTTATTTTTATTGATTCATCATTAACTTACATAATGAAGGGATTTGTTGTTCATGGCTTTTGCAGGTAAATGGATGGAAATGGAAAAAAATCATGCTGAGTGAAACAAGCCAAACCCAGACACTTAAAGGGTCATATGTTTTCTCTCATATGTCAAAGCTAAAGTAAAACCTAAGATAGGGTGAAAGTCAAGTTCATTTTTTCCTTTTCTTAACTGAACACAATAGTATATGTTGTGTGACATTTAGTACATCTGACTTCTAATCCAAGTACACCACTACTTCTGTGGCCTTGTGGGTGCTCCTTTTGTCACCAAGCTGTGCTTTGCTTTTAGGTGAAATGAGAAGGATAAGACCAGATGCCTTTTGAGATTCTTTACAACTTTAATATATTTTAATTTCATAATTAGTGTGTTTTAAATACCCATGAAGGGGGCTGGAGCAGTGGCTCAGTGGTTATGGCACTTGCCTGGCAGGCGCGAGTATGTGAATTCAAACCCCAGCACCGCTTACACAATGAGGTCTCAGAGCAACAAAAGCTACATGAAAAACTAAATAAAAAATCGATTCTCTCTCTCTCTATGTGTCTGTCTCTGTCCCTCTCTCCCTCTCTAACTGTTGCTCTCTCTTAAAAGAAAAAAAAAGAAAGAAAGAAAGAAAAAAAAAGAAGGAAATACCCAGAATTTCTTTATCCTGTAGTCACGATCCTGTTTCTAAGTTCAGAAATAGAGTGGAATTAATTCACAAAATATTTTTCTTTTCACATAATACTGCAAATAGCAAGGTTGAACATCAAAGTATGCAAACAGATATATTGAATTTATAAATACCCCAGTTCCATCACCTACTTTAATTTACCATCATGTTTTTCTCTTTAGATGAGTATTTCTCAATTTCTTTAAAATTTTTACCTATAGTAATATAAACTAAAATATTGTGAAAATAAATTTTAGGGAACTAAAGTGTTGGTATAGATTTTAAATCAGTTTAGTAGTAGTATTAGATAATATTTCAAAATATATGAATGCCAAAAATCTTTACAGACTTCCTTTATTAAGAAAGAGACTCAAAAATCTGACTGAAGAAGAGAGTCTCATTTTAATTTCCAAGAGACAAACTAATTTTGATATATGATATTTGAGTTGAGGGTTGAGAGCTGCTTCTGGCAAACATAATTGTTATTGCTTAAACAAGTATTTCTTTTCTAGTAATTAGAATTTTTTTCATTTTAATGGGTAATCATAAATATTAACCACCAGCAGTGCAGGAATAATTTATATTCAAGTTATCAGCCATCACTCTGTGTACACATAAAATAATTTACATTTATTTTTTCCTAAAGTACTCTACACATATTTCTTCATAACCTGATTGCAGTCTATATAAGACTCTCCTGAAGACTTTACTGAAATAGGGCAGTAGTCAAAGTAATAAAGATAAAGGACACAGCCTCAGAACAGATAATGAACAGCGGTGTTTTTTACCTTGTTCCTGTGTGCTCTTATGTCAATAGGATTGGAGAATCCATGTTGACCAAATGCACCAGCACAAAAGTGGAATTGAATCTGCTCTAAAGGAGACCAAGGTATGTGGATTATTTCAGATGAATCAATGTCAAGTAACTCAGCTGTGGAGCACCTATTATGGGGGAAAAAATGAGAGAAAAACAATTTTTACCTTTTAGGAGTTCATTAATTGAATAAACCATATTACATTTTTGCAGTTCTAATACTTAAAGCAACTAAAGAAAGCTAACTTATATAAAAGCCAATTACATGTTAAATACACTATATATATTACATATATTGTATATAATATTCATATATATCTAATGATATTTTAGAAATATTTCATCTTTTCCCTGAATCTGAAGAGATGAGAAAACTCCAGATCCCCAATACCTAAAACCTGTAGATTTCCCAGGCTTGCCACCATGCCAGCAATAGTGTCTTTTGGAGACTGCCACAAAGAAGTGAAGCTTAAGTGAGAAGTTATGGGTCCCAGACCAGAGGACTCAGTTTACAGATCTACTTATATCTGGAATATTCCAATTATCTTTGAATTATGCCATCAGAAAGTAATGTTCTTCCTCTACCTACCTTGATTTTGAAGTTTACAAATATAAATTTTAGATATGCATAAAGAGAAATGAATCAACTCATCCTTCCAGTTTCTTTTTTTTTTATTGTAGCATTCTGTAGTATGGCGAAAATATTTCTCATCAGAAACTTTTTCTGCTATTGAAATTTCACATTGTCTCCTTTTTCACATGCAATTGATCATTTGTGGAATGGACTGAGAGATATTTAACTTATTTTTAGCTATTTAAAAAAAATTTCTGATTTCTTTCATCACCAAAAGTCCCTTGAAATTTCTAGGGATTTTTGGACAAACTCCATAATGAAATTAGTAGGACGCTGGAAAAAATTGGCAGCCGAGAAAAGTACATCAACAATCAACTTGAGCACTTGGTTCAAGAGTATCGTGCAGCTCAAGCCCAGCTGAGTGAGGTAATTTAAGAATGATTTCCAGGGATTTATTCCAATTCACAATCCTAATCTCTAAGCTTGACACAATACTTTTCATTTGAAAATTGTGAAATGTTTTTCACAAACAGCAGCACATTGATTCTCTGCACATTTTAGGAAACCAAATGAAACAATAGAACTTATCTTCATTTTGTATATATTAGAAATCTTTATCCCCAAGAAGTATTTAAACATACTTCTTCATTTGTACATACTTCATTTGATTTAAGTAAATGAGGGTATGCACTGTTGGGGAACATGAGCTAGAACAGGAATAGAGTGTCAGGACCCCTTGTTTTGTTAATTTACAGTAGGAGTAGGAGGAAGAAGAGTATGCATTTAAATGTGTCAGAGGGAAAAGACAGTCCTTGCCGTGGCTTGTAGCCATATAATAAGGGCTATGAAAACAAGGCAGGTTCAGAGACAAGCAGTTTAATTAATGAAATAAGACTAATTTTTTATTCTTTCGAAGTTTTTTTATTTCAACCAAAAAATAAAATCACTATCCTTTAAAAGTAGAAGTTCTTTAATCCAGTGATAGGGATATAATATGACTTTCCTTAGGGAATTTATGCACCCTATTTTCCAATGTTAAAGAAAATTAGAAGACTTGCAAATGTCAGTAGAAGGCATTTTTTTTCTTTTAACAGACAAATTATAAGGAGCAAAAAGTAGAAATATACGTTTAAGATACTTCTGTTCTCAAAGACCAAACACAAAGTAATTTTCACTTATTATCTGTTTATTCCCTCATATACACATTTATACATGAATATTTTTATGTTCAAATGCTATAAAAATCTCTGATTAAAGCCACCATGTATCTAACCTTAATATTAAATAATTGATTATTAAATTAATTTCTAAGAATGTATCCCAGTCGATATACTGTCATACCGTATGTTAATCCTTACTAATTGCTAAGTTTAATGCGCTACTTCAATTTTCATTTTTTAAATGAATTTTCTCTATATAACATGCAAATTAGATTGAACAAGAGCCACTCTCCTAAACTGTTTAAGAATAGCCTCGGACGGTTTATTGTGAACCATACCCATGCAAGTTACCCAGTCAGTATGCGAAGTTAAGGTAGTTCATCATTTTATAGTGCTCAAGTTTAATATGTGGTGCCTATTAGGGACATAAAATAAGTACCGTTTTAGTTAAATGTCACTTTCACAAATGTATTCACTAACAAGGAGGGGGGTTGTCAAAGTGATATGCACAAATTGCAAACACAGAGAGGTCTTGTTTAAGTAAACTGCTTCTGTTTGGATTTGTCATTGAACAAGATGCTTTCCCCCTCAGGCAAGGGAGCGGTACCAGCAGGGAAATGGTGGAGTAACTGAGAGGACCAGGCTCCTGTCCGAGGTACACACCAGCATCCTTGCTGTGCTTTTCACCTGTCAGCCGGACCTCACAGGCTGGGAGCCACTGGATGATTGAGTACCACTTCTTTCAATAATTGCAACTTCCTTCTTCAAATCTTCCTTTTAGAGAAAGTCCCTAATTTTTTAAAATCAATTAATCAATTATTTATCTTTTTCCTTGTTTTCATAAGATGGCTGAATTTACATATTAAATTCAACATAAAAACTTGCTCATATTAGTACACTGATAACTTTTCTTAGTCTTCATTTTTTACAAAATAATTACAATTAATAAACAGAAGAGTAGGTAAAGCACTAAGAAGTCTATAGCAAATTTTAATATTAGTCTGTAAGATTACAATTTATTTTTAGTGATATCAATAACTTGTGTGTGATCCTGGATATATCTCTGTTTTACAATTGAGAGTGGTTTATAATCTCTTTATTTTGAGAATTTCTAGAATATCTGCATATATCACTGCATTTATTTTCTTGATCTATTGAAGAGAAGTGAGACCTGATATATAGTCTTATTTTCCATTGAAGTGTGTTTATGAAGGAAAAAACCTAACAACAAGATCAGAAGCCAATCTGAAACTAAAATCCAAAACTGTATTTGATTACAATCCAGCATAATTTCACAGACTTTACTATATTGACAGAAAAGAATTAAGCTTCCTTTGTAGAGATTATTTAGGAATAGTTATTTTAAAATATTCAAGATATAACATTAGAAATATTTAGACTGTATTCCTGCAGTGCTTCTAGCCAAATAAACATTATATAGAAGTAAAGTGCTCATTTATGTTAGGTAAATTAACACTTGAAGGGAGTCCAGGGAAGCATTTAGTTCTTTTGGAGTATGTAGTTATCCCCAATTGTAATGTTTCAGGTGCCTGAAAGAAATTAATTTGCTTTACTTGGATGAGCACTTTATTCCCAGGGAAGGTTTTACTCACCAGGATTATAAAAATCAAGCCTACTAAGTGACAATATTTATGACTTAGTTCTAGATTATGTGAAAATTCAAAAACGTTTAAAAGATTTTATTTTCTACCTATATTATAATGGAATTTTGCTAATAGAGGATGTAGTACTATAAATTAGGAGGGGAAAGGACTGGGGATGTGCCTCAGTGGTTAAGTGCCCCTCTGTTCAATCCCATTACCAAAAAATTAAAATAAAAAAAGAACCAGTATAACAGCACAGTATTTCTCTTAGAGTTTCAAATTCACTGTTTAGAGCATTAGAAAACGCTTTTTTTTAATGTAGCCATGTGATAAACATTTTTATTGTCCTAGAAAAGACATTATCTCTTATAGAACTATATATTAAGAAAAGTACCTAGTAAATCTTTAGAAATTCAAAATCTCTTTGGGAAGCTTGTATCATTTTAAGTAATAATTAATTGTAAAAGAATGGCATGGTAGATGCTATGAAATAATTGCATAGTTTGAGGGCTTAGTGTTTAAAAAACTTGGTTTTTATTCTATAATATCACAGCATGATAAAGCTAATGTAAAAGTAATTTGGTGGAGCTGGAGCCGTGGCTCAGCGCTTGCCCAGCATGTGCAAGTACATGGGTTCAAACCCCAGCACCCATGTCCACAACTAAGTGTCGGAGCAATGAAAGCCATGTGAAAAACTCAATGAAAATTGGTTCTATCTGTCTCTCTGTCTTCTCTGTAAAAATATATATACATAATAATAATAATAATAATTGTGTGAAGTTTAACATTATGATCATTCTCAGAATATGAGAAGCTTTGTGTATCTTCATACTTGATCTTATTTGAATTATGTGTTCTCTATGTATGTCTAATATCTAGATTAATTTTTCTCAATATATCATTCAAAAATTTTGAAAGTTCATTAAAATTCAGTGCTTATAAAAAATTTTTTTTCAATGAAAGGTTACAGAAGAACTAGAAAAGGTAAAACAAGAGATGGAAGAGAAGGGCAGCAGCATGACTGATGGTGGTAAGTGTATGCTCATTTTAAGAAGAAAAGGGCAGAAGCAAGAGAAAGAGAGTTCTTCAAGAAGTCTGCTGAACAAAGTGGTAGAAATAAATATGGGGATTTACTTTTTAAAATAGACTGTTACTTGTTACAAGAAAGAGCCATGGTACAAAAATGATGTCTGATAATCAGTGTACTGTGTTCTTTACTGTAATTTAGGGGTTCTTTTTAGTTCAGATTGTATTGATTCTAAAACAGAGGGGGAAATGTTTAACTATGTCCTTTTTTTCTACCAATTTAAAAAAGTAGTGTCATTCTCTTTTCATCAAATGAGCTTAATTTTTTCCATGTTTTGTAGAAAAGGGCATTTGTATATGCCCAAATGACTCCAAGGCAATGTTGTGGTGACCTTTGTTTTTTGGTTTTTTTCTCCTTCCCAGAAGACTTGACGAGGCAGGGTAAAATAGAGAAGAATTAATAATCTTCTAGTAATCATCCTCCATTGTGAACTGGTAGTGATTACCTAAAGCTTTTCTATGCCCTAGAAAAACATTCTACAGTTGTAATAATATGTACTCAGTGATCTTTCATAAGGGGATATGTAGGAAGGTTGTCGAAATATGCTTTAAATAGGCTCATTAACTGGGCACAGGGGCTTACATCTGTAGTCACAGCTACTCGGGGGGTTGAGGTAGGAGGATCACCTGAGCTCAGGAGTTCAAGTCCAGCTTGAGCAATGTAGCAACACCTTTTGTAAATTTTTTTAAAAAAATTATTAAATGGATGCATTATCTATATCTCAAAGGAAATTCTCTCTTCCCTCTTTCCATAAACATCCCCTTTCCTACAGACAAATACACTGGCCCGTAAAATTATGTTGCGCATGTCTGTTTAGCACCTTTTCCCCTAGGAAAATTAGAAAGTTCACTCTCATCCTAAAAATCTCAGGTGTTTAAAAGGCCACAGAAAAATGTTGTGAATATCATTGAGTTGCTGGCTGTGTTTTTAACCCTATTTTTGGCTTAAGACAAAGAGAAGAAAATGTCATACAAATCTATAATAAACTGATAACTCTAAGTGAACATTTTTATTCCATGCTATTTTTATTCTGCAGCTCCTTTGGTGAAGATTAAACAGAGCTTAACAAAACTGAAGCAAGAAACTGTTCAGATGGACATTAGGATTGGTGTTGTGGAACACACATTACTCCAATCAAAACTGAAGGAGAAGTCCAACATGACTAGGGACATGCATGCAACAGTTATTCCAGAAGCAGCAATAGGCTCTTATTAAAACATACTGTTTTTCGTGCTTCTGATTAGTTTTTTATGTCAAATTATATTTCATGCTGCATAGGTTTCTAAAACACAATTATATCTCTTAAAGCATGCTCAATGGGTATTTTTTGCATATACATACACACACATATATTGTATCATGGTGATTATGATGGTTAAAGCTTTTATATTGAATATAATGTGTAATAAAGTAATTAAAAATTCTCACAAAGAAGCTTTCACTAGTCATTACCGATGTCAAAACTCCTATAGCTCATTTTCTGAGCTTACCTTGTGTAATCCAATGCATATGACCCGTGCTTTCTGTAGATGCAACTGCTGTCCCCACCTGGACTATTGACATAATAAGGCTGGCCCCTTTGCTTTGGTCCACCTCTGCAGTGACCACAGTGTTTCTGTGCCCAAAAGGATGGGTATCAACTTTATGTTACCTAAAATTACCACTTTTAAGGATAGAAAAATCCTTTAGTATCCCTATTAACATTTGAAGTTTATTACTTCTTATAAAGCTGCCGATGAATTAATTCAGTCATGTTGATTCTACTCCTACAATGAGGAAAGGGTAGCTATATGCGAGTGTCCATCCCACCTTTGTGGTGTCAGCTGTACTTAGGAGCTGTTCTCTTCAAGAAGCCCTAACAGCGTGTGTAAAGATCAGCCTGTGCTACTAGTGATGTTTACTTATGATGTTTACTTACTGAGAACTTTCTAGACCATAATTTCTAAATTGATGAAATAGGTAAGATTATATAGTACCAGCCTTAGAGCTAGGAAAAAAATGCTCAGGGGATCACAAAGCAGCAGCATTTTTTTTTAATAAAAAGTACTGATGGTAAATTTTGATAAAAATGCTTTATGTATAGGACAATAAAAATAATAAAATCTTACTATTTTTAATCCTAGTGTTTTTCTCCCTTGAATTTAATTTTTCATTGCATTTACTGTCTGTATGTGTGTCCCCACATGCATGTGCACAAACCCAAAGCTTTTTCTTTCCATTAAACTCTCTCTACTGTAAGAGTAGAAAAAAAGTGGTGTACGTAAACTGTTACCCAAAAGGATGGCAATCAATACAATGACAGATAAGCCAGATTATTCAGTTTGTACAGAGGGAAAGATCCATAATGGGATCAGAGGTAGTTTGAAAGTCTGAAATCATCATCTTCCTCTATGGTCATTGGGAAGAGCCTAGCAGAAAAAAAAAAAAATAGGAAACAATCTGTTGTCCTGGAAACTTATTTGCATAGGTATTGTCATGGCTGATCAGTGCTTTGATAAATTCAACCCTTCCTAAATAAATCAGGGCTCTCATTAAAATGCTGTTTTTGCTCAGAAGGAAAATACACTATTTTGTGCAAACAAAACTACAAACTTTTGCAATGTATGAGCAACCTATTTTTATTCCCTTCTCTGGAACAGTCCAGTTTCACTCAGGTTAGATTGTGAACTCCTTCTTTGCCTATATATAGAACACTGTGCATACCTTGTATAAAGAACCTATATTGCATTGTGATTGGTATTTTCTTTTGTCCACACCAACAGACTGATCTGCTTGAGAAGAGAGACATAATAATTTTCATTTCATATTCCTAGTCAAGTGCTCCACACATAGAAAATACCCAGTAACTTGAGTTAATAAGTGGATGGATGGATAGATGACTGGTATTATGCAGTTACAGGAAAACTCCTAGCTCTTGTTCTACAGCATGAAGCATTTAATGACTTTAAGCCTCTGTGCCTTGTGTAGTTTCAAGACAGTAATTTAAAATTGTTTGTTTTTGCTGTGATTGGACTGAAAATGGAGGCATGCCTATGAACTCTTTTTATACAATAGGCTAATCTTCTAAACCTATATAATTTGTAAATAGAAATATTTATAAATGTAGAAGTACATATATGTACATGTATTTTCTAGTTCTGTTCTCTGAGAGAGTCTAAAAACAGTAATAGCCCAACAACAACTTGTGAGTAATACCTAACACTCAGATCTTGTGTCTTAAATGCTGTATTTAAAAAAATCAAAACAGGCTTTTTAGGAAAACGTCTGATTTCTGGGCTGGGGCTGGGAAAGCACAAATGAGTCAAAACTTTCTAGCTCTGCCACAAAAGAATGATGAGAAGATGTCTAAATCACATAGCCTGATTCTGGAACAACCTGAGCATCAAAGTGAATCACTGTAAAAAATTATAACCCATAGAATAACCATGAATCCACACAGTTATAAGTGAATGAATAAATTAAGAGATGAGAGAGGCCTTCCTTACAAGTAACAGCTAATGTCATTTGACAATGTCAAATGTCTAATCTAGGTTTAGAAAATTACCACCTGATAATGAATTATCTTTGGTGAGAATTATCAATGAATATCGGAACTAGTAGGTGAAAGTTGGATGAGAAATAGGATGTTTGCAGACTTAAAGTATTTAAGATATTCCCCAAAAAAGAAAAATTATAACTTTACAGTAGAGAAACCTGGAAGATACCACTTTAATTCAGTGATCAAAGTTAACATCACCAATAATGGGAGCAAAAAGACAACATATGCCTTTTGAAAAGGGCACACAAATGTAGTTCCTGCTGAAAATGGACAGCCTGAATCTAATCACGGAACACAGAAATCAGACAAATCCACATTGAAAAACTGTACAAGATAGCCTATATTCAAAAAATGATAAGGTCAAGAAAAACAAAGAAAAAGCAACTGTTCCAGAGTAAATGAAACAAAACAACAACAACAAAAAATGACCACTAAATGCAGCAAATGATTCCAGATCAGACTCCGAGCCAGGAAAATATATACAAGTATGTGTCTAGATATACATAGATATACACAGATAAGCTAACATCTGACATTATGCAAATGTCATTAATGTCTAGCCTAGGTTAAGAAAATCACCACCCGGAAGTGGCCATATTGAATTGTCTTGGGTGAAAAAGAATGCTAAAACTAGTAGGTGAAAGTTTGATGAAAAACAGGATATTTACATAGTACACACAGATTATAAAGGACATTTTGACACAATGGGGAAAAGACAAATAAGGACTATAGATTGGATAATGTTTTAATTTCTTGGTTTTGATATTTGTGCCATGGTTATTTAATAGAATGTCCTTGTGTTTAACAATAATGTAAGTATGTGGATGTAAAGGGGCATCATGACAGCAACTTAATGGTTCAGGGACCAAAGGTGTGTGTGTGTATGTATTTGTGTATTCAAACATGTACAGAGACAAAAGGAGAAAGATAAAATGTGGTACAATAGTTAAATGCTAATTATCCTGATTTAATTAGTATATGCTATATGTATGTATTAAGATATCACAATGTTTCCATTAATATGCACAATTAATACATGTTAATAAAAAGAAAACAAAACTTTTAAATGATTTTTCTATGCTATTTCTCAATTATTTTATCAGCTGTCATTGTGCTAAATACAAAAATGAGTGTGACATAATATTGTTGACTAATCATTAAAAGTCATCCATTAGAAAGAAGGAAAAGAGAAGAAAATATAGTAACTGGGGAAAGTATAAGCAAAAGTCTATTTTACTTTTTTCAACTTTTCTATAACTCTGAAGCTATTTCAAAACAAAAATTTTAAAAATCATGGTTCTTTACGATGAAATCCACTATGTAGAAGTCAGCCTCTCCCTGAATCCAAAAGCTAATCAATTTGTTGAAATAGCTTTGTTTCCCCAGTAAAGTTTTGTGACCTTTTGAAAAAAGCTTGTAGACTAAAAAACTTACTAAGTAGATCAATTTTTTGATGGCTCTAAGGAAGTTTTCTCCTGTTGACCTCCAGTTTATCTAGGTCAACATTTCCCATGAATTTTACACAAAAGCAAAAGTTTCTTTAGTCAGGGAAATTTGATAAACATTAAGCTTTATTTCCCCCAGTTTGCTATTTGTATCTGAATGTAAATGTAGCTTCATTGCTTTTTTACAAATATTTAATCACATAACCCTTTCTTACAAGAACACACTGAGATTGCAGGTTTAGATAAATGATTATGAAAATCATATGCACATCTGGGATCATCTTCTAACCCTTTATTAAATTCAGTGGGCCCGTGTGAGAAAGCAAGGAGACACATGCCACTTGGATTGATAACTCTCCCATGCGGATGATTAACAAACATCTCGTCCTCTTGGAAAACAATAGACTGAGGATTTAGGGCATTCTATGGAGAACCTAGAAGTACAAGGCCAATATGCTCTTCTTAAAAGTTTTTATACACATCAAAAAGATTTGGGGGGATGGAGGTATAATTCAGTGGGCAAAGACAAGCAAGCCTCACATGCAGGAAACCCTGGGTTAAATCCCAGCGCGTGGGCATACATACACATAATCATTAAAAGCAGGAGTCTATATTATAACAGTTTTGTTTGTTTTCTACCATTGAGCTACATCCCCAGTTCTTTTAATGTTTAATTTTGAGACAGGGTCTCACTAAGTTGCTTAGGACCTCACTAAGGCCTTACTAAATTGCTGAGGTTGGCCTCAGCCTCCTGAATTTCTGGGATGACAGGCATGTGACACCACACCTCGTCAATTATAGTAATTATAATGTATGGTTCTATTTGTGGTCAAATAGCAACCATTGTCATAGCTTCCTTATCTTTTTCTAAATTTTATGTATCTAACAACCATATCACAAATCCTAACCCAAGGGCACTCAAACACTGAGCTACATCCCCAGACCTTTTTTTTTTTTTTTCTTCCTTTGAGACAGGGTCTCACTAAATTGCTGAGCATCTTACTAAGTGACTGAGGCTGGCCTCAAACTGGAAATCCTCCTGTCTCAGCCTCCCAAGTCCCTGAGATTATAGCTATATGGTACCAGATCTGGCTGAAATCACGTTTTTTTCAACAATCCTTTCTTTGGAATTTAAAACACAGGAGAGAAGAGAGAAACTGCCATGCTTATATTACCATGTTTAAATAATACCTCTCAAGCATTAGACTTCTATAATTGTGTGTTCTTACACAAACATACAAAGTCTAAATCTGTGATTCACCAACTCACCATTAGAACCTTCTTTCAGGCTGGCCTTGGTCTCCTCCATTCTCTATGGTTTTAATGTCCTCTCCAAAACTCATGTTGAGATTTGATTGCCATCTTAACAGTATTATAGAGGAAGGACATATAAGAGGTGGTTTGATTATGAGGACTCTGTCCTTACAAATGGTTAATGCCATTATCACAGGATTGGGTTACTTATCTTGGGAGTGGTCGCCTGATGATGAATTCAGTCCAACTTCCTCTTTCTTCTGCCTTCTCACGTGCACTTCCGCCATGTGATGATGACACAGAATGAAGGCCCTAACCAAATGCCAGAACTGTGATTTGACCTTCTCAGCCCCTGGAACCAGGAGTCAAATAAACTTCTGTTGTTTGTAAATTACCCAGTCTGTGGCAATGCTAGAGCAGCAGAAAGAGGACCAAGACAATGAGTTACAGAAAGCATCACAAGGGTGTGGGAGTTCCATGTCCTCATCAGGCACACTGTCATCCCAGTACTTCCATGTGGTCATCAACCTGAAAGTACTCTGAACCCCACAATTTAGGATTTTTACAGAGGTTCCATTATGTAAGCTTGATTGCCTTAAAAATCTCAGAATGTTGCAAGGATTTTGAAGCACTATGCCAAGAAATGAGAACAAAAATTAAATATGTATTTCTTCTTATATCACAATATCATAACTAGTAACATTTTGCATGACTTCCAAGATATCACTCACCATAAATTTAATATTTTCTTCTGCAAGGTTGTATGGTCATGTTTCCATTCATGTCCAAAGAATGACATTTTCTCCATACACGCTGAGAAAAGGCTTCTGCGTAGAATACTTCATGAAGAGGCCAGACAAGTTAATTCCAAACCCAAATCTGTAGTAAAAGTGAAAACCACTTGCAAAGAAAAAGTTCTGTAAATTTTGGGGTAGGACTAGAATATTCTGAATGCTTCTTTCTAGTCCTAAAACTGAATGATTTAACTTTTTTGCAGGCTCTCTCCATTGTTTACAATAACCAGCAATGCTGTGCTAGAACCAAGCTCTGACCATTTCTGAAGAGCTGATTGTCAGGTGTTAAGAAACACAGTCAGTTAAATGGTGATAGCTTCAAAAGAGCCCATTACAAGGCTGTTTACACCACCGAAGTAGGGAAACACTATGAATCAGAGCTTTTTTAAAAAAAAAACAAAACAAGACAAGACAAAAACAAAACTAGCTTGTCACTGATAACAAGTACTATAGTGTTCCATGGACCAGAACCAAACACAATAAATATATAACGGAACATTCTATAGTTTTAAGGTAGATTGCTATAGTTCTAATTGAATTAGTCCAGATTTGTAAATTGTTCTAAAAAATCATTAAGCCTACATAAAGCTATTCAGTGTGTCAAATGTGTATCCTCTGCACTGTTTTATTGATATTACTTTACTGGCTTCCTAACTATCTTCAGTTCTTTTTACTGCTCCTCAAATCAATAGGCTAAAGCTGCCCAGGAATCTTCCTACACAATAGATTCAAAGATCATGCTTGTATAACTGAAATAATGTAGAATGCACAACTAGCCCAATTATTTGACCATAAAAAAACTAATTTAGCACACTGCATCATTGATCCACTTAATTGTATAGCAACTTCCTATTGATAACAGGAAACGTCCTTCACCGGACTATGCTGAAAATGAATCTGGCTGGTTTTCCACAACCATAAATTTCAATAAGGTTCTACATGATAGAGGAACTAAAAATCATAGCTGAGTTTATTCGATTTTTCTTGGTTTTACTAACCTATTTGCCTTGCATATGACCTGATTCTCTTATGCTTTTCAGACTTCATTAGTCATTAAATGTTAGCATCTGCCTGTGTTCATGACTGGTAATTCCATTTCAGACAGAGATGGTGATAAATTTAAACCATCTATTCATTCTGCCCTTGGGAACCATTCCCCAGCCCACAGTGCTACATAGGGTGCTACCACTGATCTAGAAGTGCTACTGCAGTCATTTTCCTGGCTTGGTCTTGGCAGATGCTGCGTAGTTCAACTACATAGTGCAGCTGCAACAAACATTTGATGGATAATTCCTCTACTTTGAACTCAGTATCATGTACTGAGAAAATCAAATATGAATAAGGTATAACTTTCCTTCCAAGAACTCACAGATATGTGTACATCACTAAAATGTTATAATGGTTAAGTTTCATTACAGATAAATAAAGCATTACTGAAGCTGAGATGAGGAAGTAATTCTAACTTTAAGGAAACAAAGAATAATTCATAGAGTTGGTCCTTGAAAGATGAGTAAGATTCCAGTAGGAAAAAAAAAGGTGGAAAAATTCATTCCAGACAGAGGACTCATAACACCGAGTCCTGTGGGTGTGGAAGAGCATCACAGAATCAGTAGTAGAGGGAAGTATTAGGGAAACAATGAAAAAGGAAGATAAAAACGAGGGTTTTGAAGGACAGATGAAGGAACCAAGCAGGAAAAGTTGGTAAATAAACAGGCATAAGATTATAAAATATGATAATAGAGCCATTGCAGTAGAACACAGTGGCGGAACAGGTTGAGCCTCATCTTCTAGAATTTTTTGAAATGGAAGAGCAGAAGCGGCAGTAAAGGAACTAACATAAGAAAAGGCACAAGGACAGTAATAATGAAAATCATCACCAGCCATATGTGCTGAGCCCTTTGCCCATAGTGTCACGTATTATTCTGTTAACTGAGGGAGGTAGTATTTCTACTTACAGTATGAACTGAGATCTAGAGAGTTACAAACCCAAAGCCATTATATATCCTAGGATACGAACCCATCATGTATGATATAAGATACATATGAACAACAGTAAGTCTACTTGGTTATAAAGTAAAAACTTTTTAAAATTATAATTACTCTTTTTTAAATGGCTATTTTTCAGGGAACTTGATTCAGTTCAGAATCAGGAAGTGGCACTCCTAGAGTTTCAACCCAGGGGTAGCAAACCAGGAATCAGAGTAGAGTTGATAGAATACCAAAAGCTAGATCTTGGGTAATGAAGATCACAGAGAATGAAACTAAGAAATAGTCTTCCCAGGGCCTGGGACTGGGAGGGAAACGGAAGCTAGGTAGGGAATCTCTGGGTGGAAGCTCCGAATTTTGAAGGGAAACCAAAATGTTCATGATGCCTTAAAATTCCACACAGTCTTCGGAAAATGTTGAGCAGCCCACAAAATTTACAATCAACACTACCAAGCCAGATGTGCCGCTTGAGTCATGTTCCCAACCTTTTAGCTTAATTAGATTCTGTTTATCCCTAATCTCACTGGAATTCTGGAAGGAGCTAGAGTGAAGCCAAGACATACCGGTCAGCCCTGAGCAATTGCCCTCCACTGGCTTGTGCGTGCCGGTGGCTAGCTGAGAGCAGGAAGGGTTGACATGGTATGCACCTTAGGATAGAACCAGACCTTCAGATGACATTTGTCTACACAAAGGCCTGGAGTGAGAAAGATCCTTCAGATATAGAAACTAAATAAAGAACTGAGGATTGGAAATACTTACTCTTAAGGACTGGTCAAAGGAAACCAACAAGGAGTTACCCAAAAAGGTAAAGGCAAGTGAGAAGCTTTCATTTCCTGTGTAGTTTTAGTTTTGATTTGTAATTGGAACAAACCTTTGAAAAGAAAACTCCCTTCACTGTAAAATGAAAGTCATGACTCCCCTCCCCCAAGGGGCAGGCACCAGGATTAAATGGAATGACCCACGTTGCTGCACCCACTAGGTGTTGGGGTTCATTCTCACCACCTCCAGGGGTTCTGCCCACCCTCTCCCTTCCCTGGAGTTACCTGATGGGTTTATTAGTCCTCTAATTTTATCAAAAAAGAAACAGGATCAGTTAAACAGGTTACAAGTGATTTCTACCTACAAGGAAAGAAAAGAGAAGAATCAAGTTTGGGTTTTCAAATCAGCTTTTGCAGTATATTAAAAAGTCATTCTCTGGCTATGCCCTTGTATGGGTGAGAAAATTGGGGTAAACCACTGAACACAAGTGCCCTCTCCAAAGCCATAGCTGTGTTCTACGCCCTAGCCAGCACTTTCTTTCCCATTGCTTAGCATTTGGGAAATTTCAGTGTGGAAAGAAGCAGAACAATGAATCATTTGAGACTGCTTATCCTTCCAAACTGGAGCAAACCAGTTCCACAGGATCACCTTATAAAGTCTGTTGCTTAGCTATTATATTTCACACTGCTTTTTTACAAGTGTAAAGATGGTTATCTTTGGCCTGTTGCCATTCCCCCTTTATCAGAAGTAGCTGGTGTTAACAATTACAAGGACACCCATTAGTTCCACTTCATGGACCTACCTTTCCTATAAAATGGCTTATACCATTTATCTTAGAAGCTCACGTAGCCTTCAAAGCACAGTTCCATTATACTCCATTATGGCCAGGAGAACCCCCAGTATTCAACAAATTAAATGGGGATTCTAAAACACCGTTCCTCAGCTACTGGTCCCTAGGAAGTTGATATATCTTTACATTTTGGACCCTCTATCTCCAGGTAAGAAGCAGGGAAGCAGGAACTAATGATAGTACTGCCCAGTGTTAGGCTACCATCATGTCTCCTGGGACCTAGTGCTACCTTCTCCTCTACAATACTGCAGGGTCCAAGAAGAGCACTCCTGTTTGTCAACTACAATGATGTGTGGCTGTGTAGGTATGAACATGTGCATATATACTACAATATTCAAATAAGATTTTACATAAAAATGCAGATCACATATTTCAATTAAAATTTAAAAGATATCACAATGCACTGCTGTATTCCCATCTGTGACAATCAGATCAAGCAGAGTAATTCACTCCACGGTAGTTCCTCAGTCCTCACCAATCTCTACTGTCTTCCTTAAATAAGGCAGTTGCAGTTCTGAATACAAAATATAATTGGTCTAAATTCTAAGACTGCTTATCTTTCCTGCTTTACTTTTCTGCATTTAAGTGGAAGTGAATGAATTCCTACTGCCTGCTAGACTGTAATCGCCACTATGGCTACCACTGGCCCTGCTTACCCACCACCAACAACAAAAAAATCATCAACAGATTCCTTTCCTTTCATTGCATCCCTAGAGTTCTTGGAATAAACTCTGCATCCGAGGACAACCAAAGGACTTCCCCTCAGAGATAAAGTACATACTGGTAGGGATCTGACTTTCATATTAGAGACCTTTGATGTTTCCTGACTCTCCCAGGAAACTGAAAAACACTCCCTTTAATACCAGTTTAATGTGAACCAACTATAAAGATTTTTTGTTGTTACCAAAGCATGCATATCTATTATATGTGCATATTTTACATATATTCTATGTAAAATATTTTACATATATTCTATACATATATATATATAATATATTTTTTACATATATTCTATACATAGGCCTGCATGCTTTTAATGTATCATGGTAAAAAAAATTTATATGTGTTACTGGTCTGTGGCTTAGTTGAAGATAGAAAGCCATGACTTATGGGGCCAAACTTGTTTTCCAATATCTCAGTTTTCTTTACAATTTGAGGAAGCACCTTGCATAGACATTAATAATATCAATCTTTAATGGACCTTATTCTACTAAACTTGCTTGTGTATCCATTCTTACCGAAATTTCCCATTCAGCCACACAGATGCAAGGGAGCAGAAGCCATTGTCCCAATTTAATGAAAAGGAAACTGAGGCTCAGGTGAAGTGATCTGCTGAAGGCCATGCAGGTGTCAGAGGACAGCAGACCTCCTCACTGGAAGCACAGGCCTCTCCCTGAGTCTGATGCCTCCCACAGAATTGAGTGAACATTTAAAACCCTTCTGCTGAGTGAATAACCTGCCCATAGTCCCTGGCAGTTAGTACATAAGAAGAGAAAGCAGAATATTAAACATATGCACTCTAGTGAAAGCTCCTAGGTGTTTTGTTGAAGTGAGAGGCTTAATACAGTCCTCAAGGTGCCTATAATGGAAAATGGTCATGGTTTGAATGTGCTCCTTTATCTCAATAACTCTGTAATCCAATTTTATCAAGGACTTCAGGTCTAAAGAGCTCAAACTGCATTTTGAAGCTGTGATATTAATATTCACCACCACACCCTCCAAGGGTGTGGGGCATGTGTCATTATCTTCACATTTCAGATGGAAGTACCGCCGGAGAAGAAGCAGAACACGTGGTCTGGGTTCAGGATACCGAGACTGTTCCCTTTTAGCACCATCACCCACGTCCAACTCAGCTTTGCCCTCCAAGCAATGCTGAGATAAACCAAGTGGGATGCTGTCATTTCAGCCTGACATCTCCAGTGTCAGAATCTGACCAAAATAATAAGATCAAAGGCCTGGGGCTATGATGAAAATGAAAGGCTGTGATGAAGCAAGACTGGCAAAGAAGCCGTTACGCACTGGCCTGGATATCAAACGTCCTTTGAAAAATATTAAAGCGGCAGATGTGTATCTTTATGCAGTGGCATCAAAGCCCAAACCTCACGTGCTAACAGCCAGCCTAGAGATCCAAGCAGTGGCCACCCAAGAGCCAGGATTTCACTTTTGAGTCTGCTGTGATCATTCAGCATGATCTTGAAAACCCATGTGTCAATTTCACTGCTTCCCTACGTTTCCCTGTTTCTCACTCTTCAAAATCTCTTTGAGCTTTTAAAAGGCAGGTCAAAGACACCTGACTTTAGCAATGACAGTAACACCATCAGAAGCGAGGTGTAGAGTAGATCTCATCCGATTAACTGTCCTGTCACCACCATCTGAAACATTTGTGGAAGGGCATGACTTCTTAAAACTGACGTTGCACTTCTGGGAATTTCATCTCACAGGTATGAAAATCACATATGAATATTCATTTCAATGATGATTGTGAACACAAAAAACTTAGGAACAAGCTAATGTCCACTAACAAGAAATTAGCTAAGTAGATTGTATACATCCTACTATGTAATATAATTTAGCTCTTAAAAAGAATAAACAAGACCTTTGTGCATCAATAAAGATCCCAAAGATATATTGGTAAGTAAATAAAGCAATATGCACACACTTTAAAAAATTTTTTTATTCAGAAATGTATTTGTTGAACAATCAAACAAGCTTCTAATGAAATAACATAATATATATATAAATTCTGAAAATTAGATTTACCCTCAAGAGCACCCCCCCAATTACCCACCCTTATCCCTCCTCCTCCTCCTTCCCAATACATCTCTGCAAATGCCTTAGGTTGTATGACATTACACCTTACCTGGATTTAAAACATGAATAGACTCCTTTTCTCAATGGCCAGGGTCTAGCTCCAGCCTCCACAGATAAGCAAAGACATTCAACTCCTGGTTCTCTGGGTTATGCTTATTTCACTCAGTATAATTTCTTCCATAAACACGCACACACTTGAGTGTATATAGGATGCTATTGTTTATTTAACACCTGTGGGTGAATATTTTTATAGGGCACCTTCTATGCCCCAGGAACCATTCTACTACTGGGGATATGGCAGTGAGGAAAACAACAGGCCAAGCCCCCAGCCTTCAAGGAACTTATTTATATTTGACTGTGTACGCATTTTTAAAATGTTTGGGAAGATGCACAAGAAACCCATTACAGTGATTCCTACTGAGGAAGGCAGGGACTAAGCAGAAGTGGGGCAGTTTCAGGACAGCTAGTTTGCACTATATAAACTTCCTTATTTTTAAATATTTAAGCCAAATAAAATACAAATGAAAAAATAAACAGGTAAATATTAAACACCTTTCTTTATTAATTTCATATGGATTTGCACTAATTTATCCAAAATTGTCTTGATCCTCTTTATCTGTTTAGATTAAGTATTATTTCCCATTAGCATAGCCTTTTCCTGTATTTACATGTGGAATTTAAATAAAACAGCATTCATTTTGTTTACCCTGTAGGAATTTATTTCCTGATTTTAAAATCCCCTTTCATCTAATATTCTGAGGTTAAATGAATAAATTCATGTTTGCTGTCCTCAAACCATAAATTAATCTATAACCCTTGATAAAATTTACCCGTTGCTTTTACCTGCTCTCACTGAAGAGTTTGGACTCCTATTAACAAACTCCTTATTTCTATCTTGCTAGTTACATAAACCTTCATTTAAGTGACAGCTTCTCTGTTTATAATTAAGGAGGCTAGGACTTGATTTACTCCTACCACTACCACCACAGCCTCTAGCCTCTCCCCACAGAACTATATTTCACCTCCACTTTCATCCTCCACTTTCAGGGACTCCTTTCTCTCAGAAAAAAAATAAATATTTACATGTATAAGTATTTAAATATGTATTT
The DNA here is from genome assembly GCA_004027875.1 of Aplodontia rufa. NCBI lineage: Eukaryota > Metazoa > Chordata > Mammalia > Rodentia > Aplodontiidae > Aplodontia > Aplodontia rufa. The sequence goes on from PVKS010004980.1 coordinate 73,468, forward strand.
ATATGTAAATATATATAAGATCATTTTAAAACTCAAAAATTCTTTTTTTTAAAATCCTTACAATAAGTTCATCTTTTCCTATGCCCCATTCTTCCTCTAATCTCAGTTTTCAGCCAATCTCTGCCTCCCTTTACATTCTCATCTGAGAACAATGCTGTGTCTACGTGCCCACTGTTCAGTTCCATGCTCAAACCCAGATCCTGGTCATATCTGTGTGCCTTCTGCCCCTGTACTTTCACCTATACCTCTACTTAACTAATCTGATCATCCCAAGCCTTTCTTCAGTGCTTGAAACAGCGTAAAACATTTATAACTGTCACAACTCACGGGCTCCTATGATTAACAGGGTACTTGTCTACTTGTTGGCCTCCAACACCCCTAATCTCCTACACACCCACCTCTGGAGGATACTGTGGATCCACATCATTCAAGTTTGGAGATATTTGTGCATCCACAATGCCTTTGGGCTCCGCCCATGTTCCCTGGGATCCCTTCCTGGAGTGACCAACTGTTCTATTCTCTCATTACTCAGAGGGAGGAGGTGTGCATGATGTAGGACCTTCTGTTTTAAATATGACCATCTTAGGAAAACCGGGAAAAATCGGTCACCTAACCTTGCCATTTCCATCCACACTGCCTCTGGGTGTGCCTCCTCTTCCAAGCTGACACAGGCATCTTGTCACAGGACTTCCTTTGGCCTGTCCAAAACGCCTGTGCGTACTCCCCAAAGAGTCAGAATTGGCTGAGAGTTTTTGCATCTCTGAGGCAGCCTTTAACCATGACTGAAGGGCAAGGGAATTTCAGTACTCCAATGCCTTGACCTTGATGGGGAAAAGCTGAGTCACAACTTCTATTGTCTGTGATTCTCCTTGCAGGATTCGGTCAAACTCGCCCTGCCTAGGTCTGTGCTTGCTGCCACATTCTTACTTGGTTTTCATAACTTCATTGTCCCACCTCCCTGTGCTGCTTCTGATTTTTTCCTGAGAATGGGTCCTAATAGGTCCCTTCCTTATCTCAGAGTCTGAAATTTGGGAGCCCAGATATTTGGTGCTGTGCAAACAATCTCAAAATGCAGTGGTTAAAGCAATCATTGTATTATTTCTCCCAATTCAGTAGGCTCACTGGATTTATCTGGGTGATTCTAATATTCAACATGATGGCAGCTGGGACTGCAGCTCAATCGGGGTTCAACTGGGCTAGAATGTCTAAGACATCTCAGGCCAGGACTCTCACATGCCTGAGGCCCATTGACAGCTGTTTGTCTTACTTAGTGTCTCTCGTGAAAGTGGTCAGACAGCAGCTGGGGCTAAAGGACTAACCAGCAGGCTGGAACAGTTAGCCTTGACCCCTCTCCATCTAGTTTTAAGTTCTCTTCTGCATTAGTCCAGTCTCTGCCTATGACTCACATGGCC